>JANHGB010037499.1:0-32686 GCA_026283785.1 Coracopsis vasa
CCCATGACATAGGAGTTGGAAGTAGATGATCTTAAGGTCCTTTCCAACCCTAACTATTCTATGATTCTATGACTTTCATCTCAGTTATCTTAGAATGAACACGTTGTTATTCTCACTGTAAGACAGGTTCTCTTTCTTACTAGACCAACCAGCTTAGAGCACTCAATAAAATGTCAGTAACAAATAGTTTGCATCACTATTTTTATTTTTATGAAGAGTTTTTGATCAAAGTAAAGACAGAAAAAAAGAGAAGGAACATTCTTTCTTCCCACTCCAATTAAGTAATATTGATTTCTAAGATGTTTATGATAGCTGGGTGCAATGGAGGTTTCTGACAACGCTGCTAATTTATTAAATGCATTTTATCATCTATAAACTTCACATTATCACATGTTCTGTAGCATGTAATGTTAATTCCATTTTCTCACTGAAAAACTCTCATTTTGGCTTGGAAATTTACTGGGTTTTATTTTAAAACAATTGTAGCTCATATTTTCTCTACTTTCCAACAAGAGAAATGCCCAACCATTCCTTACTTTAGGTCTAAATTCCAGCTTTGTGTTTTGCAGACTTCCTCCCTTGCTTCAACAGTGTCATATCTTGAGTTATGATTACTCCACAGCCTTTGCTGTCTGGGGGAGAGGGCTTGTTTTTAGCTTCATTTGTAGAGGGGAACTTTTTTTGAAGCATGCTGATGTATTTTGTTCGAGACACATACATATTCATGACTCCGATCATGTCATCTGCATAACTCTCAGGTACTTTAAACATTGAAATAAGGCTTGAAATCTCATACACCTGTCTCCACCTAAACAAACAGTAAGACAGTGTGGTTGTTCTTAGATGTATTGCTGCTACCTAGGTGTGGAAAAGTTAAGCTGAAGACTTGAGTTTTGTGTGTCTTGAATTGCACACAGCATTTGCTTGCAGAGTGCAGATCCAGTTCTCTAAAACTCTTATTTTCTTAGTTCCTCTTCCAGCTCAGACTGTTTGTCAAGTTTTGGCTGAGGTTTTTCAAAGGAGGCTAATGCAGACAGCTGCAGCCAACAGGTAGATTTTGAAATATAATTGAAACAGGTTATCGAAATGTCTTGTTTCCTTTTTGAAAGAAGTTTTAGCCTTTAGAGTTCCAGTGGACTGTAACTGTCCTACTATTTGGACATTGAAAGAGCAGGAGAAAGCTAGTTGAAGGTGTTGAATGTGATGGAGATCCAAGAATGGGCTTAAATTGAGGTAGTTTGGTTGTTGATTGTTGTTGATTGTTGATGACCTATTTTGCACTTTAAATCTTGTAAATGTTTTCCTGAAGAGTACATGACAACTTTATTCTTATGCAAGAGAAGAAATGTGTTAAAAGATTTATTCAGAACATAGAAATAATTGTTTCATAAATATGTCTGAGTTATATAACTGACTGTAGATGTAAGAAGTTTTGTCTATTTCCTCAGCTGTTTCTGTATTCAGTACGAAAGAGAGACACAGACTGCAAATTATTTCAGCAGTCAGAGTCTTAATAAGGAGGGAACGCTATTGAGAATATGTGTTTTCAATGGAATTACCTTCTAGTGATAGTATCAACTCAATATTGTGTGAGTGTAGCTTTAATAATCAGATTTTAAAACCAAAGGCTGATTTTCACTGGCATTCAGGGATCTGGGACTAAGACTACATATTTGAAATCTTAAAGCTAAGTGATTTTTCCATGTTTTCTGAAATCCACTATTATTGTTTTCAGTGGAGTTCTATATACAACCTGAGTTACATTCAAGGTAACAGGGTGACAGGTGTGAGTGAGGGGTTTAAAGCTGCAGAACTGCCCAAAACAGTGCACTTGTTTCTGAGAGGCAGGACATTGCAGGATTGTTAGCATTTACCCCTATAACTTTCTGCTGATAGGTCAGGCACAATTTGTGAAAACCAAATTAAATTCACATGTTGGACAGAGTCTGGGATATCATTTATATTGTTTGGACAGTTGCATATTTTAAATGCAGCCTTATTACAAGGGGTGTTAGCTGACTGCCCGTACTCAGTGCTGGAATTAATTTCCTATTCTCACAGTAGCTAGGAGCAGCAAGTATAGTAGACATAAGCAGTAACCCTGATTGCCATTAAAGTTCACCTGATTGTTAAAAATTGCTCTGAGGATCATAAATGTTTTTGTGTCAGGAGAAGCTGAAAGTTTGATGCCAATTTTCCTGTTAATTTTAACTGCATTAAGTTCCCTGCTAAATCATAAATGTACTGTATTACCTTTTCGAGTAGATAGAACTCAGCCACAGGTATAGCTGCCTCTTGCTACTGATGTCAGTTGTAGTGTCTTTAAAGAGGGCTAATTTAAGATGAAAAGAATATTTTTAGGTGAGTGATTAAAATGAGCTTGAAAAAAATCCAGCACTCTATAGCAGCAGTCAATTGGAATTTCCTTGGAGCCGCCTCTGTACTGTATGTTCTGGATTTGTGTATATAGAAGGAGACAGCAGGATCGGCCTTGAAATGCAAAAATTAGATTAATCAAGTCTCAAATGATAAAATAAAACCTCCTGGAATAATTCTTGATAATAAGTGAAGCAGACAAATTGTCTTGGGTAGGGGCATTTGATTTTTAACCTTCTACTGTAATGGTCAATTTAGGCTTATAAAACAAGAATTTTTATGGTGCACGAACACCTAATGATCCGGATCTTTTCTTCTACTAATTTTAAACTATTTGAATGTGTTTATAGATTGAAATGTGTTACTGACTTTAAAAGAAAAAAGCTACAAATGAACCTGCCTGTGGATTTAAAAGGAGTGTGCATGGTTTACAGAGCTTCAAAGCTATTTATTTTTTTTAAAATGCAACATCTCCATTTGGACAGTGCCAACAACACAGTCCCGACTTTCCCTAAGATGCACTCTTTCAGAGATGAGTTAATTCTTATACCTGAGATTGAGAGCATCACCTTTGCATTGCTAGGAGCCCCAGCTCAGTTGGGATTTTAGCTCCTGGGTTTTTAATATAGAGCAAATTAAACTGCTGGAAAAAAAATCTAAAGGTCATGTAGCAACCAAGACTTGCCTTTTTTTAACTAATACTGAGTTTCTAATCGAAGTACATACATACATACTCTCCAGCCCTTCACTCCTCCAGAATTAGAGTGGTGTTTTATAAAGCCACCACTATCAAACTTGAATCTACCAACTTTATCCTTCCCATACTAAGAATACAAAGTAGACAGAAATAATGTCATCTTGCATTTTACTGGTTTTCAGTTCTATGCAGCCAGTCAGTTGTTGTCTTGCTAGCCTGCTGATTTTTGAAGGAGCATGTTTTGTCAGCTGTTGAGTCATTGAGCCATTGACAGACATTAGAAAAGTTTTTTGTACAAAGCTCAAAAATAACTTCAGGAATTTATTTTCTATCTTTAACATACAGATACATTAAATTACAGAGATACAGGTTTATTATATATATACATATGTATAATGTGAATGCAGTACTGAGGATTTCAACTTAGAGTGTCACTTAGGAAAAAAAATGATGGGGGTTTTCTCCATTTTTTCACTTGGTGCCAATGAGGAGAGTAAAAATTATAAACCCCATCACCTTGAATCCCATTCTTACTGTAACCCACTTGCTGCTATTTAGCTGCAATGTGATAGTGGATATTCTGCTCCTACGATGTTAACTCTTAAAGAAAGTGGTGCAACTATCGTGAGGAACTTGCTGACTTTGTGTGTTCTGCTTTTTGTAATGAAATAATAATTGATAAAACCTAATTAGAGCTGCTGTGAAGAATGTGTGTGGAGAATGATACTGGATTATCAAAGTTTACTGTTGCTGGCAAGATTAAAGCTTCCAAGCTGCCTAGCTATTTGTATGGATACACATTGCTGGTCTTCTGCATGAATCGCAGGAGGGGTCAGAAGCTGGGAAGAGGTAGATACTGCTACATCTCCTTCTCTTTGCAGTTTCTGTCAGGAAGGGAGAGCAGCTTATGGTGTGTATTTCTAAATAGGAACAAAGAACCGGGACTGCTTCCCTGTTTCTCTCCCTGCTCTTCTCATGTTTTCTTTCTAGCCAGTATGGCCTTCCTTACCTGACCCAGAGCCCTTGAAAGATTCCTGCCTTGAATCTTTCTAGTATTTTTATAAAGCTGTAAATAGAGGCTGATGAACCCCAGAATGCTTAGTGCACAAAATTCTTCTTTGGTTTTATTACCATCTGATCAATACTAATGTTTTATGTTCCTCTGTCCCTCCTGCCCCCCAATGTCTTTGGCTTTTAATTCCCCTTACTAATTGAGGTAGTTTAGATGCATGAACCCCAGAAATGGCAGTATTTGTAATTGGGTAGTGCAGCCTCCCTTAACCGCTGATGTCCTCAGCGACATGCCCCGTTAGCAGTCTGGCAGGAAAATTTGTTTGATTGCAAGAGATGAATCCCAAAAGGCCGAAGGCTGAACAGGAGTTGAAATGAGGCACTCGAGCCCTTCCTACCCGGGAGCGGGCAGCAGGTGGCACTGTGAGTCCGTAACAGTTTGAGCAGATAAATTCAAGGGAAAATCAGAAAAAATGAAAAGAAAAATTATTTATTTTTACTCCGTATTAGTCTTCTGACCTAATCAGTAAAAAAGTCATTATTCACACAACACTGGGCAATATGCATTGTAATTTTTAACAAATAATAGGAAACTGTTAATGTTTTCACAGGAAATACAGTTCTGTCTTGTGCAGCAATGGTCATTTATCACTGCACTTTGTGAAATCACTCATTTGTTCTAATTTGAATGTAAATGACTCTAAGGTTTTACAAATAAGGTGACAGACTCACATAAATGTAATTGCAGGGTTCATCTCTCTCTTTTTATATATCACTCATTAAGTTATGAATTAAATACATCGTATTAAACCAGGGGCATGTCCAATGATGATATTGTAATGGCAAATTACTCTATGCTATTAGAGGTGTATTTTTTATTCATGGACATTAATTTGTCATTAAGCGGCATTAGTTTAGCACTTTTATGTGGAAGACGTGACCTGAAAGAAGAGACTTACAGCTGTAATGTGAAAGAACAGGAATACAGGCACCAGATAATACAGAGCATTTTTATTTTTTTATGTCCTGTAAAGAAGCAGTGGGACATTTTATTTAAATTTGCTTTGATCTAAAGCAGTTCTAGTTGTGTTAAGCCATTTTAGCAAAGGTATTTCTGAAACATGTAAATGCTTTGGCTATAAAGTATTTACCAATGTGGGAAAAGCCAGAATGTTAAGTACCACAACAGTGACTATAAATCATTTGTAACCTGTGAACCTGAAGAGAACACTGGGCCTGAAGTGAGTTACAATCTGATTTTATCTCATAAGTATTACTGTGGTAGGGAGTTAATTGTCCGTCTTGTTGGCATAGCCAAAATAAACTTTTTTTTAATTTCCTTATAATTATGAAGTTACCTCCTCTATACTTTGTATTTTTAAACATATTATTATTTTCATGAGAATCAATTTCAGGTTGGAAATGTTAAACAGGAGGAGAATCTTTCTTAAGAAAATGAATGAGAAAATGTATTATTTGATGGAATTTGAAAGGCAACTCGGCACTTGAAATATTAAACTGAGGAAAATAATGAACAACTTTCTCTGCTCCATCTTTAAAAGCTATTAAAAAGAGCCAGTAAATTTTATTTTAATTTTACAGTCAGTTTAATAGATGAGACTGTCCTTTCAAAACTTGGTTAGGGATCAAAGTTCATATACCCCCAGTATGGCAGTGTTTGCAATTTAGACTTTTCCATAGACTGTCTTTTGTTAAAGGCAAAAAGTCTGAATTTGATAATCTATGTATTTGTTTCCCCACCCACCCTGGTATATGTTATGTTTTTCAGTAATCATTACTATTTGATTCACCTATCTGAACTGCTCACAACCACCTTAAGTAGCACAACACACAAGCTGAGTGTGAAGATCTGTAATGAAAGCCCAAAATATATATAAATAGAAATAGAAGTACCTCAAATTTACATCTAGTTGTAACTACTGTTAAGTACTGTTTCAGTACTTAATAGAGAACCATTTTGGTTTGCGGGGGAGCACAAAGAAGGAAGGAAGTTCTGTGTAAAGCTGTTCATGTTTTCCAGTAGATCTCTTAGCAGCAGTAAGTGAAAACAGCATTTTTGCACATTCCATCATCAGTGTTTTGTTTGCAGAACTGCATCAGAGTAGACTTTGCCAGGTAGCCAGTATCTTGCTTTAGAATTGTGATGTAGATTAATTCTATTAAAAACAAAATCTCAATTTCTGTCCAGGGTATTGAATAGGCCTTGAACCCAGAATGAATATAAATGTATATATGCTGTCTTACTGAATCTTCAGCCTATATGTAATCAGAGTTTTCAAAGTTATAAATTGGCCTCATTCATCTCACTAATTCTAAAAGTTAAAAGGTACTAACCTAAAAATTAGTGGTAACAACAACTTTATTAAGCATCAATAATATCCTGCAAGCGTGTTATTCCAAACTGAATAATATTTGCAACTTTATTCACTTGTTTTCCTGTGTAATCTATTCTAAACAGCTGTTTATTAATTTGGAATAAGTTGCTGCTAGATTTCTCATCTGTTTCAACAGTGTCTTACAGAATTTGTGATATCTGCCACAGAGTATGTTTAGCTGCATAAGGTGGCATTGGATCCTGGATGACTGAAACCAGGACTTTTATTTGTGGTTCAGTGGTAACTGAGCTGGTAATGCATGGAATTTTCTCTACAGTAACACTTATAGGAACTGTCATGTCCCTCTGGATTAGAGGGGTAGTAGTATTCCATCTGGACTTGCTTTGGAATATCACCTTTGTTGTGAAAGTTGCCAAACCCACTCAAAGGAAGTTTTTTCTGAATTCAATTTCAGTGTTTTCTCCTTGTTTACTATAAGCCACATGTGTTCTAATTATATATGCAAAAGGCCTGAAATTTCCATAGCATCTAAGCTCACCTTTTTTTCATGGGGGAAGTACTGTAGTAACCTCAGGTATGTTTAACCCCCAAAATACAGTGGGCTAGGAATTCCCACTGACTTGAAATGGATTAGTGTAGACATGGAAAAAGCTAGGGGGACAAGCCCAACATCACACACCAGGTATGAAATCAGTGTTTGTGTGCTTATATTTTGGTTTTGCCTGCCTCACAATATTTTTACTTGTATTTGCAGCATTACCATCTTCATACACCACTGAAGTGTGCAGGAAGTATTTGTATACAATGGTGATGTCAAGGACACCCAGAGACTGATACTGACTGTTTGCTATAACTAAATACTTGAAAGTGTTTGACTACCTAGATACTGTTGTGAGTCTTAACTTGCACATGTATTCTACACCACTGGTAAAAAGTCCTAATCAAGTTCTGGACTCATATAGCACCATTCAGCCCTGGACCAAAAGTTGAGCAGACTATTGGAACTTCTTGAAAAGGAATAAAAGTAGCAGCAAAAATTATCAGTGTGTGTGGTGAATATTTCAGAGTAGGGGGAAAAGAAGCAACATTAAATATATGTAATCTGTGATAAGGTGTTGTCAGTGTTTTGCTTTTAGGTGTGTGGCTAAAATCTTTGAAATTTGGATGTTTCAGTAACATTACTAAAATTTGTATTTGAAAGTAATTTTTAAAAACTACACTGATTTTTATAACATTTCATGGAATAAGCATTGGCTAAAGATTTTTTCAGTAAGCTCTGGTTCATTTTTAAAAAACAGTGACTGTTCTTGTTAGATTAGCTGCGGAAATACATTCCTTTTGAAGTAGCTGAGCTATATTCCTCCTCTAAGTGCCCTTCCAATTTTCTGTTAAAGAGTGTCTGGCTTCATTCTCATTGTTTTTGAAGGGGGATACATAAGAGGGTCCCTTCATATACTTCGTGATTTTGAGATACTGGCATATGTCTATAGTTGTGAACGCTTAGAAATTGTGCCTGCAATGATCTATTCTGTTCTTAAAGGTGGTGTCTTCAAGGTGAAATCTTGAAGACAGAGAGAATTTTGTCATTTGGTTATGTCTCTTAAATATGCAATGCATTGATTAAGTATTTTTCTCTTCTGTATTTTTTGGGTCATGGGGGGCATGGACCAAGGAAGCCTTGGTCATAAAGCAAAAGGAATCTTGACTGTTAGCTGTAGAAAGAGTCCTGACTGTTAGCTGTTTGAGATTTCGGGTGCAGGGGAATTATTTTTTTATTCTCGGTAAGAGCTGCTAAACACTAAACGAATAAAATTCAGCATGATCTTTGAAGGCTCATGCTTTCTTGATACTTGGCATCTTCAGCAGTGTGAACATTCATATATGTTAGTTTTGGGAAGACTTGTGACTAGTTTGGGACCATTGAAGATCAGATGTAAGAAATGTTGAACTGGACATTGAGCCAATGTCCGCTTTTTACATTTGGGCTTTGCTCTTTCTAGGTTTTCTGGGTTTGAGAGTTATATTTATAATAATTTCTGACCCTGAGTGATAAGTGAATTCGTAACAATATTTAGTATAGAAGCAAATTCCCCTTGATCCTCACATATAGTGGATTTTTTTTTCTTTTAATTCAATGGTGTTTCCAGAATTCTTTACATTCTTTTACTTTTCTTTCTCTACTACTATGCATTTTTATCCTGTTTACCTACTGAAATCAGTTCTGATTATTATGTAGTAAACCTACTAATCAGCACAGCTCCTAGTCAGGGGAGGGAGAGATGTTCTTTTCACTGCATAAATTTAGGACAGAGTGTTGTAGAGGGTTTTATTTTTACTGAGAAATAATGCTTATACAAAACATGTTACAGACATTTTGCTGATATGTTGAGCTGTATAAATGAATTGTGTTAAAGTTGGAGGTGTGGTGAAGAAGAAACAGAATTCTCTAATTACTAGAGCTAGAGCACTGGACTGGGTTCCAAGCACTGGACTGGGTTCCAAGCACTTGAGGTTCTGTTTTTTCTATCTGTCTTCTGCATCACGGGAAATTATTCCTCTCCTTTTTTCTCTGTAAAATAAGAATTCGCCTTGGTTTAGTGCTGTGAGCAAAAAATTTCTTGGTGATTTTTGAGTTGAGGTCAGATATTGCAGGAACATAGAGACACCGGAGGAAATGAAGAGTTTTCCAAATAAAATAGAAATGTTGCCTTTCTAAAATTCACATACTTACAATCAGGTTCTTGTACCCTGTTTGAAACTGCTGATTACCCTCCTATTTTCCAGCAGCTGTAACAAGTCTCTTGCTCTTCAGAGGGATGCGAAAGCGTGTAACCTCAGATATCAAATTGTGCAAATATATCCTTCTTTACAGACGGTTGGCAAAAAAATAGTTTTCATTGCAGTAAATGTGTTTTGGTTTTTTTTACTGCAGAGTTGCAAAATGTTCATAATCACACAAAGGCAATGCAAACAGTCCTGTACTTCCTAGTCCAGTGGCAAGGATAACTTTGATCCTACATTCATGAGGCAGAAACCATTTTCTGAAAATTTGGCCAGAATTTTTTTACTTTTATATATTCTCTCCATTTTATAAATATCTTTGCTCAAGATCAAACTCCCCAGGAGTCTTTCTTTAAAAACCTAAGTTGAGCACCTTGAATCTTGCAGAGTTGTTTTTCTGGCCTATAATATTTTCGTAGCTTTAAAGTGTGGACTTCAGAACTGGGACCAATATTTGAGCTGTAGCTTAAAAATGCAATGTTGAAGCAGCAAGGGGGGGTTGTTTCTTTTATTGGACAGTACTTGATGTGCATTTTCTAAGCCTTTTTTTTAATTCAGAGAACTGATGCTGCCATTTATGACCACTTTGCCAGGAAAGCCAGACAATGGTCATAATCTGTCATTCTCATTACTTGCTATTCCACTGCTTTCGAAGAGCCTTCTGTAAACTCTGCAGGGAAAACTTTCTCTTCTCTAGTTCAATTAAACTGTTAACAGTGTTGGATCAAGAACTAATCCATTGAGGACTTTGCTGGGAAAAGTTAAACTGCTTTGTAACTTAACAGCAATAACTTCATTTTGAGATTGTCACTGAACAGGTCTTTGATCCATCCTACTAAAAGTATGTAATACATGAAATTTATGAAATATTATAACACTCAACTTTTCCTAATACTCCTTGTGTTAAATTTATCCCATTGTATTCTGCAAATATTTCTTGTAAATTTATGAAGATAAGCTCTTTTGAGGTTTCCATATAAGAAGTTCCTCTATAAATCCCTTATTCCTTTCATACAAGTCAAAAGTTAGTAGATAGTTGGGTGATGTGATTTTTACACTGCATTAGGAACTATTGATTTCAAATTGGTGACTGATTCTGTGTTGTCTATCAATTATAATCAGTATTGTGTTATCCTGCACTGGATTCGGTCTTTCTGTGCGGTATCACATAATGTCTTAAAATTCTGAGAAAGTTTTGTTGCTTTGGGTTGTTTAGCATACATTTGAGATTTGAATTTGTCTGTGTTAATTAACTCATCATTCCACACATTTTAGATAGTTTGTTTAATTCTCTGGTCATATTAGATGTCCGGCTTACTACAATTACTCTTTTCCAGTTTTCAGATGTGTTTATTAGCTTTGTAATCCTTAAGCATTTGGTGACAAGCTGTTACCTGGGGTTCTAAAGCAGAAACAGGTTTTCAAGAAAAGTGGTCCCTTGCTGGGTTTATTACAGAGCACGTGTATGCATCATTGAAATTTTCCAGAAATAAATGTTATAAAAAGATTATGAAAGAGTTGTGTGAATCATATTATATATTCTTTGCACACAACCACTTCCTCTGTTTTTATTTATGCCTAAAGTGTTGACATTAGTATGCCGATAATTTGGGAATATGCTGTTTGTTCTTTTAGCGCAACAATGAGTGTTGACTTACTTTTTTAGTTAGTGACTATCATGCTATTATCCATCTTTGTCATTATTCATTTACATTTAAGCAGAGCAGTTGGAAGAAGTATCAAACACCCAGTCTTCTCTGGATTGTGATTCTAGCTCTGCTGCTACATTCCAGTACAGTTGTTTTCTCTGTGCTTCTTGTTTGGATCTGCATTCCTGGTCTTTGGTCTAGGTTTTTTTACATGCTTCTGCATTTGAAAGTGGTATTGTCTTTCTCTGGCCTTCCAGGGCTCCAAAGTGAATCCTAAGCAGCAAAACAGAAACAGACTTCCAGCCTTCAGGTTTTGTCACTATGATTTGGCCCACAGTAGTGCAGACAAGATCTTGCTTAGCTGTGGAATGGATTATAAACTGTGCAGCTAGAATGGGATGTGATTTTTTTAGCTGCAAAGTTTAAAGAAATCATTACCGATAATGTCCAGACTATTTCTTTTTCTAGAGGCTGATGAGGGGGTGGCAATGGAAGTTCTTCAAGTGACAGCAACTCATACCAAGCTACTTCCATTCTGGATATTTTTAATGTGGAAGAGCAATGGTCTTTTCCTGTCAGTCTCATTCTTAGTAATGTGTTTCACTTGAGGACCAAGTTTACCAAGAATTGTCATGCATTAAATCATATAGTAGCTTTGAGCTACTAACATGATACTTTCAAGAAAAAGGCAGTTTGAGTCTGGGATATTTCAGGAAAGGTAATTTATAAAGGTAAAGAAATATTAATGCTGGTGTACAAGGTACTGCTGAAAAATAAAAGTACTGTGAAGATTTTGCCCATGCAGAAGGAAAACTTAAGTCAGACTGCGAGAGGTATAGAAAAGGGCAGCTAAGATAATCAGGAAGGCCTGTTTTACATGAGTAGATTAAAAGAACTTGGCTTGTTTAGCCTAGGAAAATGAGGGCTGAGGAAGAATATGATTATTTTCTACAAGGGACAAGGAGGGAGCAGGGAGGAAGACAGTGCTTTTAAAACTAAAAGATAGCATTGGCACAGGAGCAAATGCATATAAACTGTGTAAATTAAGCTGAAAATTAGGAGATGGAGTCTCAGAATCAGATGAACCTTCTTGTAGTAGTGTTTGGATCAAGAAAAGAGTTTTAAGATGGATCTTTCTTGATTTATGATGAAGATGATTTGATGAGCTTGTCCAGTATAGCAAAGGAAAAGGCTTCCACTCCTGTATTCTCATGGCCTTAAACTGTTACTAGAGTCTGCAAAAGAATTGGAAGAAATAGTATTGTACAGTCTTATTTTTCTTTATTATTCTTGTCTATAGTTTTGTAATTGCTACTCGTGTGAACTTTGGGTTTCTAAAGGACAAGACTTGCTCTTTCTTGATTTGGTAATATTAACAAAAAAAAAAGTGAACATGCAATATGGAAGATTACGGGTGATTGATGGATTAGCCAAGTAGTTCTCAGCTTTCCCTAAGCACTGTAGGAACTGAAAAATTTACAAAAATATAAAGTGATAAAATATCTGTAAAGACTAGGTACCAATATTCTGTGATTTCTGCTGGACTGTAGAATGCAGGATTATGCCATTCCTCGTTTGAAGAAAAGACAGGCTTTCAGAATTGGCAAAATGTGTCAACATTGATAAATCTGATAAAACCCTCCCTTTGGGTTTTGACAGTCTGAAATGGTGTAAAAAAGGCCAGGTGAGGGTTTAGGTGATCTCAATGTTCTGTTTCATCCCTGTCTTTTTACTTGATAAGTAATACTGATAGCTGCAGTTATCTTGCCAGGAATACCTGGCAAGATATGAAGCCTGATGAGATGTGAAGCTTTTCATTTGGGGAGTTTCTGTGCTAGGAGCAGTTAAAAAAAAATAAATTCAAATAATAAACCAAATTAAAAAACATTCCCACAGCAGCCTCTGTTTAGCAAGAGAAATCAGCTATTGAAAACTCTGCAGTACCCTACCTCTGGCTGTTCCAATAGTACCGTTGAGTTATAGTCTTAATGTGTATGGTCTTAATGTTTTATTATTATATTTCTTTCTATTTCTTCTATTTCTTCTTTCTATTCATTATTATATTTCTTTCCATAACACACATAATCATTTATGCGATATATAATAGGCATGTATAAGCAGGGTCACTTACAATACTTAACTGGATTGCCATTTGAAAATATTTGTACTATTTAATAACTTAGATTAATCTGTGTGAGATTCTAGAAAATGTTTACTTTTTAGGTTTTATGTTTGTGTATCTGCATATGGCATGTTTCACTTTATTTTTGGAAGCCACACAGATGTCTCATCACATGAGCAATCTGAGAGTGTCATGTCTTTCCACTGTGAAGGTCTCAGGCTTCTTCCATGCCTTCAAAGAGGGGGCTTGCTAGCACCAGCCAGCAGGTTGAACCTGGAAACTAAGCAGATACAGGGAAACACTAAGTGAGAAGAGCAATTAATTATAATGCAGAAAGAAAAGTAATAGGGCTGAAATGTTTTGATATGTTGCTTTTATACTTAGCCCCAGATCTACTTTGAAATAATGACAAGGATGCAAAATAACTTTTCATGCTTTAAGGAGCAAACAAAAGCAGGAATTGTAGAAATTGTTGGAGAAAGCAGTGATCTACCAGAAAAATTTAATTTCATAAAATGTCATTTAAAAAGACATACTTTACTGTGCCTGTAAATACACCTACAGTCTGCATTGATCTAGTAATAAATGTAAACGTGGGTTTATTCATTGCAAAATTCTGACCCAGATGTTCCACTGTGACCAGGCTTCCACAAAGTGTTTTTTCATGGTTAAACTGAAAGTCTTTGGTATTTAGTGGAGGCAAATTTCGAGTTAGATCTAAAGTATGGATTTTGAAGGGTTTGTGCTTATGCTGAGTATGAACTATATATGTCTGTTGCTGTGCTCTTTAGTATGTGCATGATCTGTTAGTTCTTATGTAAATGTGTGAGGTTTTGCAGAACTGGATCCTTGATATAGAAAGGAAGAGCTAGAATCAACAGAACCAGCTTTCTTTTCTCATGAAATTATGTTGATCCTTTTTGTTGTCAGGGGAAAAATTGTCACTACAATTTTTCATTTGGCATAGTACCTTATCTATTTAGATAGTCTTTGCTATGATTTATGTCAAGGCTCTTTCTGAATGGTGCAGCTGGTTCAGAGTATTTAACATAGAAGAGAACCTGGAAGACCAAGACCCTGTTGTGCTAGGTGCTGCTTAAGGATTTTGAGTAATCATGTCCCTGTCCCAGAGACCTCACACTTCCTCTTCTACTTTAAAGAGGCTGAACCCCTTTTAGGATAACGGGAAATAGTGTCTTCTGTGTTGCAGCAGCAGGGCTAGTCATTTAACACCTTGATTTATAATAGTGTTGTAATCTAAATAGGAAGCAGGTGGAGTTACAACTGGGTATGATACTTCAGATATTAATGGCTTGGCTTGGCAGTGGAATTCTAAAGCTGTATATACTATTTCTGTCTTAATTATGCATTCATTAAAAGCTTTTATACCCAACAGAATAAAGTAAATATTGTTTGATCTCCGTAGTGAGCTCCCAGACTGTAGATTTGCACAGCAGGGTCTTGATAATCTGAATAAATTGTATTTCCCCAAGGAGTTTATCTTTCAAATAAGGTCATAAAGAAATGCATTCTTTCCCCTTAGTTCTCCTTGTGCTTTTTCTGCTATTTATAACGTGGAGCAGAGGAATAGAGGTTTATTGTAGTCTGCTGTGTACTTGGTTATGATTAACTCTAATTTATCAATCTGTTACATCCTTTTCTGTGGCTTGTGCAAGGCAATTATTCTTTAAAGTACAAATGAATAAGGATAGACTTGGAAGTAATTTAAATACAATGTTTATATCTATTTTTCCTGTTTGTCAGTTTATCATCTCTCCATATTAAAATGCACCTCTGCATTAATATATGAATGTCACTTCATTTATTTTGAATATTTAATATTGTCATCATTCAGATTATGCTTGTTCAGAAAATTGATTTTCTTTTATGGGGATTTTAAACATTAGCTCATTGTTAAATTCGTTTGGCATCTAAAGGTTGGTACTACTGAATCAGAAGTCCAGTAGTGCAGAACAATGGATTCTCTTACTTCAGGGAGAGGGGAGGAAGCTGGGGGATGTGGAGTAAGTAGCATGCCTATGATCAAAGATAGCTTCTCATTTTAGAAGTAGACACTGATAATTTGGCCATTAAATTGTTTTGAGTTTACTGTGAGACTTTAGAGCTATTTCAGCTGTAAGTTGTAAGATCTGTATATATAAAGTTACACGTATTTTGTTAGTCTGAATGTGTCTCAGCAGTGTAATGTACATCACATTAGAAGAGATCGGATCACTACCTTAATTGTCTTCAGCTCTTAGTGACAGTTCTGCTTGTGTTCATATTTCATCCTTCAGTTCAAAAAAAGAAAAGTGGCATGAATTTAAAAGTTTATAAAAACAAGATTAAAAGTTTCAATAATTTGCATAAGACTGGTTTGGACTGTATCTTTTTAAAGCAATACAGTACCAGAAGAAAGTTGCACACAAATTTTAGATTTTGTAGTTGCTCTTTTAACACAGTATAATAAAACCTGTGGAAAACAGAAACTGCCAGAACTCTTATTCATGATCATACCTCAATTTCCGATTTAGTGACTTATTTCATTTTTAAACAAGTATTTAAATTCAATTAAGGGCTTAGTTTGACAGTCTATTAAAATCAGACTGAGTTGACAGTGATTGCTTTGATACTGCCTGATAGACTTTTTTTTTGGTTTTTTTTTGTTTGTTTTTTTTTTTTTTTTTTGTTACTAACTTACACACTGCAATTTAGTCTGTTGTTCTGAAAGCCATACCATGAATGAAGAGTGTGGTCATCTGATCTGTGATCTGCATGGTGCAATCTCAGTGTGACAGTTTTTCCCTCTAGTATCATCACAGAGACAGTAATGTGTAGCACTATAATTTAGATTTGAATATTGGTATGACAGTCTGATAATTTTCATTTGTAAAAGATAATGCACTACTTGCTGCTTTGGCTGTGAAATACAAACCTGTAGATCAACTCTAACCTCACAAAACCAGAAAGGAATGTTTCCGATTACAGGCCAGGACCCGTTTTAACAAAATATACCTGTGATATTCACTAAGCAGTAAACTATAATTCCAGTAGGTCAGTAACACGTTATGTTAGGTGAAGCATCAAAAATCACCTGAAGCTTATCTATCAAAATAACTAAACAAATAGACCCCCATAATAAGTAAATAAAGACACATAAATAAGCAAGCATCTGAAATATAAATAAAAATAATATTGTAAATAAACGACTGGTGAGAGTTTATTTATCCATCCATAAGTAGATTTAGCCTCTTTCACTGTATGGCAGCTTTCATGAAAAACTTCAATTAGTGTTGATTTGAGGGGATAGGGGTGTTTGGGGGATCCTAAATAATACCCAAACCAAAAATGAAGGCTTGCCAGTGTCTTTCAGATATCACTGAAAATGTAAAGATTTTTCAGGGGAACACAGCACTTGTGTGTCAGATTACTGTTTCTCTCTAATGAAGAAATATTTTATTATGCTATCTGCAGTATTGTCCTCTTCTGAAGTCCACCAAAAGCCATCTGTTCTCCTCTATTGCCACTTAGCGGGGTTCAGTCAGGCCTGTATCTTGGTGGGCCTGTTGATCCTCAGATCACAATGCATGATTATTTGTTTATTTTTCTCCTCCCCACATGCAGCTGTTGACTACAAACAGCTTGGTAAATATACACTGACCTCTTCTAAATTTCTTTCTGGATGTTTGGAATTCATTCAATTGGGGAGTTCTTTGGAAGGATAGTCTTCCAAACCAGGGACAATAAACCACAGTTATAGTTGTTACATGTTGTGATATTTACTTCAATTATATTCCCAGGTGTTGTTGCCACCATTGCATAGCCACCACAGAAGTAGTGGTATGAGGTACCATCTTTGATCTGCAGATACTAAATCACTGAGCAAGCACACATACTTCTCCTGTAAAATTCATTCTTTTTTCTATCTTTCTGCAATTGGGGAAGATTCATCCTTAACTCCTCTATGTAGTGTGAAGAGGAACTGGTGCTAGAATATCTGTGGCTTTTGGGATGATGGCTGTTAGAGCTTGGCCTGACAACAAAAGAAATTTCTCTTTCTTCTTTGAAGAAAACAATGTGAACCTCCTATGCAGCAGTTGAAGTAGATAATTAATAGGATTTCTCTTTGGTGTACAACTCTGCTGGGGAAAGTGCACAGATTGGGAGACTGTGTAACAAGCAGGAGCATCCCCAGGAATTTGATTCACTTTCCTCCAGTACTGACTCCTCTAAGCAGCTGAAAAAAATTCTTTCTCCACTCTCCATTGCATATGCATAAACAGCTCCACAGTCATTGGGACAGCCACCCAATTCACACGTTCAAGATGTAGTCCATAAAACATTCCAAAAAACCCTCTCTTCGCACTTTCCCGTCTTCCCTGTTGCTCTGCTCTATCTGCCAGCCGCGCAGCTCATTTGACATTTACAAGATTTCTTGTCAGTTTCATTTGGTGCTGCCATGCCATCCAGCAGAGCAGTGAAAGTGAAATTGACTTAATTTAGTCTGTTTCTCTTTCCTGTTCTAGTCCCTATGTTAACTAACCAGCAAAGTGAAACTGACGAGACTTCTTGTCAGTTTCGCATGTGAAGCTGGTCAAGGAGGAGGAGGCTGATAGGGAGCAATGCGGTAAATTGGAAGATGAAAACCAGGATTGCGAAGGAGAGAGGAAGAGAAGTGTGAGCATACAGCAAGAACAGAGAAAATGGCTAAACATGCTGAGATGTCCTGGGTACTTTTCTCTAATACGAGAGGAATTCTTGGCCTCTCCCCTGAAAGCAGCAGTATGCTCTAGAACAGTAGTAGTTAGCTGTCCAGACACTAATTTAGAAAGGATGCCAAGCTGAAAACAGCCTGTAAATACAGGTTATCTGCCACCAGGATGGAGAAGAACTTCCTGCCCTGAGTTACTGTAGCTTTTGTCTCTGCAGATTTTCTGCTGCTAGAAGGAGGGAGAAAAGGTATACAAAGCCATCATCCACTACAGGTTGATGTCAGTGGTAGGGAAAAAAAGTTTGTTCACTGAAGATAAATTTGTATGTAATAAAATGTAGCTCAGCATCTCGTATTTTGGGAGGTTTTGTGGAACTAAAAGTCGCACTACACAGTGGTCTAGCTCAATCAAAACTGTAAATAATGAACAAACAATTGCTCTGTAACAAACCATTGTAGTTAACAAATACTTTTTTTTTTTTTTAATCCACTTGTTAACTGCTGCAAGTTCTTGTCATACAATGTAAATCACGCTGGTTGATTATATTGTGTACTAATCCATATTTCTTACAGATGCTTTATGCATATAACCTTGCTATATAAATTAGTACTATTATATATATTTGCATATATATGTGCACTGGTAACATACATACATTTTAAATGAGACTGTGCTAATTAATTTCAAGTTATTTTGCCTGCCTTCTCCACAGCTCCAAAAGAATAACCTTTTTTCATTATTTGAGACCTGTGGGGATTTTTCTTCGCTGTTTTGTTTGGGGTTTTTTTGTGAGATGTATTTTGTTTGCTTCACTCTTTTAGGAATTAAATAGTTTTAATTACTTGGACCTGTATAAGCTTGCAGACCTCTTCAACCTCACTTTGTTGGAGGATGCAGTCGTTGACTTCTTAGTAAAACATCTCTCTGAGCTATTGAAGAGTCATCCAGAAGAAGTCCTGGCACTCCCATACCGTCTCCTTCGAGAGGTTTTTAAAAGTGATAGACTCACTTCACTCAGTGAAGAACAAATCTGGCAGGTAAGGAGACTGGTGAATAAGCAGAATGCGTGATACTCTATAAACCATAGCAGTAATCTGTTGTTTTGAAACCCTGGAGCAATCTCGAGGGAGAATAAGCACTTGAGCAAAAACTGTGAATAACAACTGAGGGAAATTTTTAAATGAAATTCAAGAAACATTGTGTTGTGTTTATGCAATTAGTTTGTTTGGAAGATAAATTTGTCTTACTGCTTAACTTGTGTTGCTCAGATATGGCCAGAGATTTTCTTCCAGATCCAAGTTTGTTGGTGGGAAGAGGAAGCTGGTGCGTGTAACTCAGTATCATTGCTTCTGGTGCGGCTAGTGCCACAAGTCTGGTGGCAAACTTGCTTCTGCACTCTCTCCTGTTCACTTCAGACAAATTTAGCTGTGTAACTTTGGTTGTCATTTAGATTGTTTAGGCCACCACAGGTGACTTTCCCTCAAGCAAATTAGAGAATCATCACACAGGCTGCTCTGCTTAGAGGTGAGTGGAGGCTTCAGCAGAAGGTTTGCAACAAGAAGCTGGAGATAGTGATCATTTCCTTTTAAAAAGCTGGATCTAAAAAAGGGCCAGCTTGCTAGCCATAGAATATTAGTAAAATAAAAGCATTATGTTGTGACCTTTAGTGCGTGTGTGCGTGTGTGTGTGTGTGAAACCTAATATGAAAAAATCATGCAACTTGTAAAGAGAAACATAAAAGCTAACTAAGATCTATCCTTGGAAACTTTCCCATCATATATCTGTGCAAATTGCAATTCATGATATAATGAAAGGACATCAGTATAATATTGGTATTTCAAGGTAGAATGTAACTTGCTTGAAAGAAACCTGTGCTTTCTTTTTAGGAACTGGGTTATATTGGTCCAACCAAGAAGACTGCTGTATATTTGAATCCCTGATTTCATTTATATGCCACCTTTCTTTCAAAGTGTAAAATGTGTGTTCATCTGGTGAACTTGAAGCAGTTCATTTCAGAATTTCAAGTTCAGTTCAGGAAGTGGGGCACTTCATATTCTTTGAATGGATAATGTCACGCGGGAGCAAAATATTTATTGTTAAAAAAACCAAAAATGTGAAGTTAAGCTCTTCGAACCACAAAGGCAGTATACAGCTGTAACTTCACCCAGCTGTCTGGTAACTGGCATATTTGCTCTCAAAGTTTTGAGGCTTTAGATTATGATGTATTTTACAAAGATTATGTTTTTCTGCAACTACTAATGTAAGGTTACACTCTTTCCTGACTCTATTCTCTGAAGGATGTCTGTGCAACAGAACCTGTGGCACACTAACCATGGTGGTGGATTTGGTTTGGGTTTTTCAGGCACAATGCTCTGGAGTCCTAGTTCATTTCCGTTTATCAAGAAAGGTTTTGATGTACAAGTTCCTATGTGAGACATGGCTGATTGACCAATTGGGGTTTATCATAATTTCTCTGCAGAGTCACTGAGATCTCCTAGCTACATGCTTGGATATACTTTTGCCAGAAAAGTTGCTGCAGAAAACGATACAAGGATAACCTAATGCCAGCTCAGTAATGAGAAAGCCTATCCAGAGTAATATGGCCTCTGTAACCTGCTGAAACTGTTTGGGAAGTGGGAGTTTTCACAACTTGTGTCATTGCCTTGTCCTGCCGGAAGAACTCAGAAATAATTTTCTTAATTGTGTACACTCCAGTCAATGAACACTTCATGAGGCAAATATGACAAATCTTCTGTTCCTGTGGCAGGGTCATACAGAGGAGAGATACTTGTAGCTAATGTGCTGCTTTCCAAGTCACAACAAACTCTCCACACTGTCCATTTAAGTGTTATCATAATTGCCTCTCTAAAGGTTACTAATGCTGTTCCAAAAATTGTTTTCAACTAGTTTTCTGCTGCAGGCAAAAACTACGTGTGTCTTTTTAATTCCGTCGGTACAAGCAGGAATAAATGTATATTTATAAATATTACAGGTCCTCAGAATGACTTAAAAGACACACATAAATATTTACCAATTTAGGCATTCAGAAGGCAATAAGAAACTGTTTTTTTGGCTTTATCTTTGTAAATAAGTAATTCCCTCGTAGTCAACCCAATAAAAGAAAATCAAATCAGACCAGCTATATTGCCTCAAGTGTAGTTAAGTTCATCATTTTTGCTAAGGTTATAGTGCTAATGCAGTATACCATGGAAGAATCTAATATTCAGCCCAGGGTGAAGATTCGGTATGCCAGAGGATTAGTGTCAGGGTGCTTTATAGAAGTGAAACTTGATGGACAGGCTGGAGACAGATCTACAGAATCTCATTAAACTGCTGAATTGTTCATTACTGAGCACTATCACTGTAATAAAGTGCTCATTGACTTTGACAAATCCCCATCCCATGTCTTAAGGAAGAACAGCAAAGCAAGTGGTGTTGGGGAAGCTGGAGGAAATTGGCACAAAGTGGAGCAGATAATAGAAAAGCTGATGGGTGGATGCTACCATTTGATTTGTCTGTTGTACCTGTAACTAGTGTGGCCTCCTGAACACACACACCTGTGCATGCTATGGTGATATGAATTCAGTGTGTCTCTGAGGCACCTTTGCTAGTAGGGCTCCCATGAAGTTCTAAGCACAAATTAAAGCTTCCCTCAGAGAAGCTGGAAAGTGTGCTGCTGTCTGCAGAGCACAGGTATTTTCACTAGTTTAAGTTCCTAGTATCTACTGGGTGATTCGATCCTAATGCACAGAAAGATTAAGACAATTATTTTAATGTATCAAAATATGGACACAGTGATGCTTGAATGTGATTTAAACTGAAGTGACTGAAGCTCATATCTGGTACATTCTGTGTTAGACCAATTCACAGTTGCCCAATTTTAGTGAATAAGATGAAACGTAACCTTGCAAAAATCAAGCTTGAGAAAGTTAAACAGGAATATTAATGGCAGTATACTAGGAAATGGATTAATGTAGAATACTACAATAATTCCTTTTGATTCGTTCAGAAAGTTGGAGGAAAAAACCCAAATTCTTTTGTATTTTTCCTCTTCATCATGACCTGTGCAGCATGCTTTTTTTTTACCGCAGGAAGCGGTCATGACAAAACCATAAATGTCTAGTTTATCATGAAGTGAAAAGTGAATCTTTTCTAATTGGCCATTACTAGAAAGGCTCATTGGCTCTACTTTAAGGAAGCAGATGAATTCCTTCCCTTGATAATTGAAAAAGTAACCAACCCTATAAGACAGAAAGTGTTCTCAGAAATCTAGCAGTAGAGGGTTCTTGTTAGAACCTTAGCAAGTAGAAAGCAAGCCAAAGATTTAAGTAAAAACCTGATGTTAGCCTTAGTTGTAATAGTTATGCCTTATCATGTTTGTTATTAAAAACGTCAGCATAATGAGACTTAAATATTCATATTTCAAGGATCATCCTAATAGTTACAGATAGAAATATCTACTGGATCATTCTGTCTCCCAGCCATACATTGATCAAATGCTACTCTATTAAATACTGCACTTGATACACAGTGAGCTCTCGAATCATATTTGGCAAAAAAAATCTTAACAGGAGATCAGCATAGACTAGTTTCTTCCTTCTCTGCTACTGGTTATGTAAGTGTTTAAAGGATTGATCAATTTTAGTATTTGCTAATACATCTCCTAAAATTAAGGTTTTCTTGGTGGTGTTTTCTGGTTTGTTTTGCTTTTTTTACTTTGCCACATAACTCAGTTTCTTGGTAATCAACTGATAAGCAAGCAATCTAAGAAAAATTGGTTGATAAATCTGTCTAAGTAGTTTATTATTCAGCTAGAAAGTATGCAACTATGTTGTGTCTTTTCCAGGGCTAAGCTCCCAAGATATTCCAGCCCTGTTCACTTCCTTGTGTGCAGCTTGTGAACTTGTGTTGATAAAGTAGATGTTCCATGTATGAGAAAGTTGCCCTAGTTATTCCTTTTGTTACTGTGGATGTGACATGCAAAATCAGACTCTGATCTCTGTATAATAGAACCATCTTTGCTTGAATAAATAGACAAATAAGATGAGAAGACTAGTGTTACAGATTGATATGAGTTGCTAAAGATCTATTTTATAAAAATAATAAATGTATAAATTCAAGTTATTACAGTCCTGTTTATCCTTTTCTAAGAGAAAGTAAAGTGCCCCATTTTCAGCTGCCTTTGCTTACTTTATTTAAGCTCCATTTTGAATCTCTTGGCGGTGTTTGTGGAGGACCAAAATTATTCTCCAACAGAAATCTCACAGGGTTCATTACTATAGGGTTCGTTACTATAGGAAATAGTGCAGCTTACACATTATAGCAGGCTGTTACGATGGAACAGTTCTCTGCTGAACGCAGGCCCACAGACATGTTCCATACGTCTCCAGTGACACCCACATTTTCCTATGCAGCACAACAATTTCTAAAGTGGGTTGTCATGTTCCAGTACAAGCTTGCCATTCCTTCAGTGCAGGACTTGATTTTGTTGGGTTTTTTTGCTGTCAATCTTTTGATTCTACAGAGCAATTTTTAATATGGAGAGAGCAAAATTCATGTTTCTCAGGGGTATATGTATGTTTTGATGAAATGTGAACTGAGAGCCTTGCTAAACGTGAACTTAAGTTTTACTGCAAAACAAATAATGACGTAAAATAGTATGTGAAGTAAAAGCATCTCAATTATCAACGATGTATTTAAACAATATATTTGCCTTTCACTGTTCAAGAAATAAGCGTAAGTACTCTCTTGAGCAATAACTGATATCCCGTCTGGTGGTCTAATGTTTGTCCCTAGTGAGTATTTACCCTAAGTAGACATAAGTACACCATATTAAAATGTGGCTGTCAGCCTCTCATCAGGAGAGGCATAGGAGGGGAAAAAAGGAGTTTGATCATATCAAGGCCTAGGTGAGTTGGTGAGGCTATTTGGGAAAATTAGCATGTTGCCCATGCATGTTTTGCTGTGTTTTCACCCCTTTTTTAGTATCCTTTTCATGAGTAGTCTACATAAAGTGCCAGAGAGCCACCCTTGAATCCCAGTATCCACTGTGCTGGATCGGTGGTGGTTACACTGTATATCGTGATTAGCTACGAGCTAGATTATACAGTTCTGCTGAAATAAAAAAAGTGTGAAAACATAACCTATGACAGAATGTAGGTTTCCTTTTCCTAAGGCTAATCCTCCTAATCACAGGTATCTCATCTGGATCGCCTGTGTGCAATAGTAATATTCTTTATAGCCTTTTCAGACTATTTGTGTGGGATTCATTTTTATAAACATAGGCATGTGGGGTATTTTTGGTAGGACATGCATTATATATAGGCCAGGCTGGCAGTTGTGGCACAGGATCTGCAAGGAGATCAGTGTGCACTGGAGCTGCAGACTAGACAGGGCTCATGCAGGCTACAGTGGATTGAGGCAGTGGATGTAGGCAGCTGAACCTGACATTTTGCTCTACTGATATGCTCAGGTCACGCACGTTTTTCATGATACAATTTCTGCATCATTTGTAATAATAATGACATTTTGGCTTACAATGAAAATGAATGCTGCCTCTGTTGGCACTGTCCCCTTGCTTTATGAAACACCTTACTCCTTTGTCTGCCTTAATGTAAATCTAATGGGCTCTTAATCTTGTCCTTTACAGTAAAGTTTTGGGAACTTTATATATGCTTTTGTTCTGAACTTTTGAAAGTTTCTGCCTGTTATTTCTTGAATGTTAGCTAATCTTGTTACTTATCAAGTATAGCAGTATAGAAAGGGATTTTCTATATTAAAACTGGGTTTATGTTAGGAGCAACTGTGTGTTCTTCTAATTTTCTTTTTGATACATGCCAGTTCCAATCAGAAAACTTGATTATTTTGCTGCTATTGCTCTGAGCAGTAGAGAATTACTGGAGGGCATTACTTTTGCCTCAGTGTCCTACAATAATATTGCCTCACCTTATTTATCCCAGATTAACTTCTGAATTGCACAGAGCATCCCACTAGTGTTTAGGAAGGCTGCTGTGCCCACAGATCATGAATTTAGGTCACTTCTGCAGCTGAACAATGGATGTATGTTTTGATTTAGAAAGCTAAAGAAAGGCACCAATGTGTGCACACAGCAAGACTGCTTCTGTGATACTGCATTCTGCATTTGAGTTAGTCTGTTGTGGCGGGGTCTGTGTTGACTGTTATGCTCCTTGTGGCGCTGATCTATTGAAGATTAACTGAAGTATAATTATATTAATACAGAGGTATGTGGTTGCACAAAAGTAAATTGCTCAGGCTGTTGTGAAAGCCTTTCCTTATTGGAAATATACATTACTTCCATTTTCAACTTAAAGAACAACATAAATGAAGTCTAAAACCTACACATACCACAGATGATCAAATGAGGTGGTCTGTTGTTACTGTCTTAATGTCTTCCATTCAGAGATAGCAATGTTAGTAACCTCTACTCATTCAGAATCCAAGTAAAGCTGTTTAACACTGTTTCTGATGGATTTAAGCTTGTAGAAAATGACAGAAAATTAGAAGCTCTTTTGAGAATTCCCAGCTCTGTGTTTCAACAAGTTTTTCTTTGGGAGCTGGTAGCATTACTCTGTTTGTAACTATGGAGACAAAGAAGATGGAGAAAGAAGACTGAATTCCAGGTTGTCTAAACCCATATAATTTGTCCATCAATATGCTAAGACAGCTAGAATCCAGTTTTGGGGTTAAGTACCTAAATTAAATGTGTAAAGTTAGATGAAGTAAATTTGCATTTGTATGTCTAGATCTGCTTTTAAATGAGTTAGTTCTGCATAACTCCTGAGATATGACTAGCTGTTGTCCATTGCTATCACTCCTGTCCTGAGCCAGGATACCTGTGGCTCCAGGAAGGTGAAGAGATAAGAAGACGGAAAAGGAGTAACAATCCTGCATGTCCTTGCTTATTCCAACAGGGCAACCCTTGGCAGCTTCCAGATGTGTGAGTGAGCTGCAGAGCTGGGGGTTTCATTGCCTTACGACAAAGGGGTCCTTATACTCCTTTGATCACCTTGGACTCCCTCGTGTCAGGGAGAAATGGAAGAAATTACAAATACGTTTGTCAGAAAGATCTTAAGAAACCTCACTGTCAAGTGGCTTCCAAGCTAGAGGTCTGTGTGGGAAAGTAATGACAGATCGAAAGATCAGTCTCTGAAGTGAGAATCTGTGCTGAAAAGCTTTCAAGCTGCTCCTTTAGGGTGGAGCCTGTTTTAACATTTGTGTGAAACCATAGAGGTCTGAATTTCATGAGGTTCACCTTGTAGCAGCTGCAGTTGTTTCAGTTTGCTTCAGATGTTTTAGTCGGTTTAAACAATAAATACATTTGTTTTAATCTTGTAGTAGAAAAGCTCATGATCCCAATTTATAAGATACATTTGGGATATTAAATGCATTTATAAATGTTGTTCTAAGTCTTTAAGTCTCTTTTTAAAATGAATAACATTCTTAGGACAATTAGTTGATTTTGAAAAATTAACTTATCACTTAAAAATTAATATGAGTCCTGCATTAATCTGAAGCCCATCACGTGGGGATTAAATCAAAGTCAATAAAATTGACATAATTAAGAAAACGTTATTTGAGTAAAAGGGAAGCTCTTCTGTTCTCGGAAAAGCTGAGTGAGAGCTTCAGCTAGTGTACTTGCTTGTTCTTTTTATATTTAAAAAGCAACAGGGAAAAGATACCCGTTTATGAAAAATCAGCCAAAAGAAGTATTAACTCCTAAAACACATATGTAACTTTGTCATGCTGTCCTCTGAAGCACATTCTTCATGGGATTTGAGAAGGCAGAAGTAAATTGTCTGCTGACAGGAAAAGGCCTAAATGTTCCCACAGTTAATATTAGTGGGCCCATCCATGCTAAAATGAGGTTCCAGCAGCAGTTCAAAGTTGAAGAATCAGGTTTACTAATGTATAATGTGGACTTCAGTGGCTAATGTTTGATAACTGCGGGGGTGAAGTGGCTGGGAGAAAGTAGGGGACACTCGGATAGCCTTTGTCTGTGAGAGCCAGAAGGGTAAGCAAACGCTGTCCTTGTCAGAGGGCTTAGTTTGTTCTAAGTGTTGGTGATATCACTTGTTTTTAAAAAAAAGCGTAACATAGTAACATAAAACCACCTGGTAATTTCACTTGTTAAAATTGACCTCAGTGATTTTATAGTAACATGGCATGTTGAGAGCTTACGAATATATAAACCAACTAAGGAGAGTACATACTCTGATGCACATTTTTGTGTGTGACCTAAGGTATTAATCACATACAAGTCTTGTATAGCTGTTGTCAAGATTATTATAGAAAATGATACATTATTATGTGATTTGTTGGATTTACCTATTAAATCCATAGAAAATTATACCCTAACAATAGGGAAGAAAGGAATAGGAATCTTTCCACATTCAAGAAACATTTAGACTAATTTCCACATAGCTGAATTGCATTTTTATAGAATTTTGTTGATTTTTATGCCTATTTCATTCTGTAACAATTTTTACTGTTGAAAGCTTTTAGATTCTCTGTCTCCATAGAGAGCCTCTCCTAAAATATATTTCAGGGGGAAAAAATAACAAAAGAGGAATAGCAATAAAAATTATGTGTATCGGATGGTGAAAGATTGTCATTTCCACTTATAATCATGTACCAGCAAGTTATTTTAATGCTAAATGTGGCTATGTAAAGTTTCAGTGCATTTGATGTCAGCCTGAATGTTTCCTCTAAAAATGGAAATGAGCCATTCTAGAATTTTAAGTGATGGCTGCTGTGCAAGGAAGGGGGGAATGTCTCTTCTTCCACCTCCCATGTGCTCTGTCCTCACCCTGTTTGAGAAAAGAGAAATACCATCATAAACGTTGATCTCCTGAAGTGGAAATCAAGTCACAGTTGGGAGCCCTAGTTAGGGAGCTGTGTTTATGAAGAGATAATCTTCTTTTCATTGCAACTTCAGAAAACCTTAGCAGAGATAAAGCACCTGGCAATGTTGGTTTGACCATCGTGACAAATGATGAAGGGTCTGAACTTGAGCATTTTGTGATGCATTAGAAAATGGATGGCAAGAAGTTGTTACTTCGGAGCTTCTTGCTCTTTGATACATTTAGGAACTATGAAGCTATATTTTAGGAATGTTTATGATTCAGAGGCTTGGTTCCTGTTTCTAACTGTCTATGGCTGAACCTGTTTGAAAGGAAAAAGTGAGGTTCTGTCTCTGGGTGCCGTATTTTTGTTTTGGTTTTACTGCTTTGCTTTGGATAGACTGTCACCCTCCACACTCCTTTTTGATGATCTTGTTAAAACAAAATTTACTTTGATTGCAGGAGTAAGTAGAGCCTTTCCAGTCTCAGCAATCCCAGCTCATTTATTTTATTTGTGCACACTCCCAGGTGTGATAGTCATTCCAGTGCATAGCAAAATAGAGAGGTTGTCAGTAGTGGGGTAGCTGTAAAGTGTGTTGCAACAGGGAACACACACAGCTCATAAAAGTTTTAAACGCACAGTTGTACATATGGAGTGTCATTCCTAGGGATTGTACTGGGCCTTGATTGTCCCTTCCATCACAGCAGAATGAGTTAGGTGTAAAAAGCACATCTGTAGATCTGTCTTTGTAGAGAAACTGCAAATGACTGTAGAGGAAACTACTCCATGGTTTGAGGACTTGATCATGTAAGAATGCACTTCTCTTGAAGCATAGCACAGGATAGTTTGGTCTTCACTGCCCAAATAAGATTAAGAAAAAATGCAGCCCGTATACAGATGTACTTTTCAGCTGCAAAGATATCTCAAATACTTTTGTCAGGTGATATTTAAGGATCTGTTTTGTCCTCAGTTTGAGATACTTGTATCTCACTAGGCTTCAGTCTGTGGCATGGAGCACAGAAATCTCCAGGATTTTGGTATCTGCATAAAGAAACTCTGTTGTGGAAAGCTTGAGGGGACAAAAGATCTTGTTTGTGTCAGCTGTACCATTGCTGTCTTTTGTCATATCACTTAATTTTTCTCTATCTTAGTTCCCATGTTGGGAAAATGGTTGAAATGTACATTTTTCTGGGAAAAGCTCAAGTTTTACTGCTTATAAATTGCTTTGAGATACTTGGAAGGAAAGTGCTGTATAATTTTGAAGTTCAGATTCCTCAGAAGGTGTAAAATGGCAAACTTCCATGAGCTGTGATAATTTACAACAGCTGAGAGTTTACCTTCTGTCCCTACCTTACTTCACTTTGAGCTTGAGTAGATTAAAAGTTGAAGTTTTCCATTATAGTAACTCTTTGCTTTAATATAGTATGATTCATTACCATATATAATGGTATATATTAATGTAGTTAAGCTAGCCTTTTGTAAAGCTGATTTTTGATCATAGTTATGTTATTGCAAGTCTAAAAAGCTGAAATATTTTAATTGAGGTTAGTCAATGTCTTCTAGGTAGATTTGTGTCTAGTCTCATTTCAGGTAAATATAAGAAATGGTAAAATAAATGCATTGGATAAAGTCTGTAAAAGGAGTTAATACAGTTTTGAAAAGTGTACATTCTGTTCTTATGTTAAAACTGATATTTTCTGTGTGTTTCCTAGGAAACATCTACATAAAAAATGAAACTAATACTGTCTTTTTGACAACCTTTTTGATAAAATAATGTCCCTTTTGGGAAGGCCAGTATCATTATGTGGCACCAGGGAGGAAGGAAGCTTGCAGAAAAGCACTGGACTGAGAATGCAATGGACTATGTTTGGTTGGTGGAGAGTTTGTCTTTGGGATGGAGAATGATTCCCTTCCTCACAAGGATGCTGTGTGGAAACATTTATTAAAAATTTCTGAGATGGAAATACAGCTATTAAAACTGTTACTAATGGAGCTGTTTAATTATGACAAGGAAATCTGCCAAAGACATGTAGGTTCCTTGTACCTGTGGAAGACCTGTGAAGACTGTGTGTCTAGCACTGAAGACTGTGCTAGACAGTATCTTTGCCTAGCAGCCCTGTGAGGAAATCAGGGAACTGGTGATTGATGCTTTATGGCTTAAATGCTTTAAGAAGATAGATCTTACCAGCACTTGAGAAAAATTGAGAAGCATTTTTAATGCATTTTGAATCACTTTAATGCCATTAATTTTGATAAATATTTGCTAATAATACAGCTACATTATGTACCTCTATTTTAATCACAGTATAGTATCATGAAATGTATCATTTGTGCTGCTAGACAGACTTTGGCCAACAACTCTGCTTGCTGCAGGTTATTCAGTGCTGGAAGATCAATGAAATGTGGCTTACAGACTGCAGGGCTGGTTTTCTGAAAGTTGCAAGTTGTCGTCTTGACATCATGTGGATCCCAAAACAGCAAAACTCCCAGCCAAGAGTTTTTCTTTACCAGACCAAAAACTTCCTAAAGTAGTACTCTGGACAAATCCACTGCAACTTCTGCAGAAACTAAAAGGAGATCATGGGACATATGCTTTCATTCTCCAGATCTAATGGACCTTGGGGTTCTCTATTCTTCCTTTTGGGCCATGTATTTCCTGAAGTCATAACTCATTTATGCTTGGCTTCCCTCTCTGTTATCTGAGCCTATTGTCTGATCCCTCTGTCCTCCAAACCCTGTCCATCTGTGAAGCTGTGGGTCTGTGACAGGATGCCAGTGATTATGGTTGGGTCTGGAAGGATGCATATTTTATCTTTCCTTGCTTTCTTCAGAGGTACAAAGAGGTTCTTTTGATTTACTCCACCTTCTGCACAGTGTCGTCATGAGGATGGGAAGCCATGTGGCTGGAATTGGGTGAGGCTGGGAGGGGAAGCGAACTGTAGCTGAGGAAATGCAGGAAACTTGAATCTTCCATTCTTTCCAAATGTCTAAGCAGCCCCCAACTTTTCTTATCCTCCCCCCTCATTAATTTGTGAGGCACTCTGATTCTGTGCTGATGAGTATGGTAAGAAACACGTAGTGAGATTGATTAATTTCCCATGCTTTAAAAAGTGGGAATGAACAGCCCACCAGAAAACTAAATATTGATGCTGTCAGTGGCATGATAATTGGTCTCTGCTTTCATCTCCAAACAATCCCTTGCTTGGATTCCATTATTCATTCTAAGAGGAAAAAGGTTATTAATGCACTGTTCTTTAATTTTTTTCTTGTGTGTGTGTGTGTGAGAGAGAGCGAGCAGTAACGCAATAAATACATTGGCTAAGAGAAAACATTTGCAAGAGATCCTTGCCCATTTTTTTTTAATCTTCTCTTATCATGAAGAATGTGAGCCGTGACAAATTGTTCTGCTAATCAAACAGCACTGAAAGGTTAGATCATTGGAAGTCTTTAGTCATTTTGTGCTTTTCAAGACTGAATTTGTTAAAATTATGCCAAATACCCACTTAAAGCCTGGGCTGAAAACCCTACCTGTGTTTTATAACTCTGCACTGTCAGAACTCATAATAAGTCAAACATTCTTTCAGAGGTACTCATAAGGGAGAAAAAACCCTGTAAATTTAAGAGTAATTTCAGATTGTAAATGAAAAAGAGAGGCACGACTGTTCATTTGCACCAATCATGCCTTCCTTTCATCTGCTCTGATTAGGCCTGGTGCGGTTTCATCAAACTACTCCATCACTGAGCTGTCACTCCAGTCGTCTGTTGATTGAAAACAATCAGGGCTCTGATGGCACAATTATTCTGACCCTTTAACTAGAGGCTGCTGTGATAATGAAAGGTTGATTATGATAGTTTGTGCCTCTTTCAGTTTGCCAAGAAGGTTAATTTGGGCATCAGACGGATGTTTAATGGGCGTTTGCTGGCTACACTGAGGTAAATGAGAACGTGCAGTCTTCGATATTGCACGGATATAGTTTGGCTGTCAATCATTGTCATTTTGAGTTTGTGCCTCACAGTCTGGAAATCACATTTTATTTTTTCCTTGGGATTTAATTTATTCTGTGCCCTGAGGAAGTTCTTTCACTCTGTGACCTTCACAGTAGCTTTCTCTGTCTTTTTTCCCTTCCCTCAAATGGAGCCCAAAGGCATAATACATCTAGAGGAACATTTTTCTTTCATTTTTCACATTAAAAAAAAAAAAAAAAAGGAAATCTAAAAATCCCTGTTTATCAACTCACCCTGAACAGACCAAATGTTTTAATTCTGATTGTAAAATCAGAATGTGCAAATGAAAGCATGCCTGCTTGCTAACACAGTGCCACAGAGGGGGCTGCTTATGTAGACACACATTTGTAAAACTGACAAACAGGTAATTTTAAAATGTTTCCGTGTAAAGAGGGTGGGGGATGGCAGAGCTTTATTTTCACAGGCTACACACGTATGCCTCAGCTCGGTGCCTTGTAAATATGGTCTCAGTCACTGTACTACAACTTTTTGAATTGGAAAGTCTCTCTTCAGGGTTCAGGGGCAAAAGGTATTTCATTGCTGATTCAGAGATTATTAATATTTACTGTGTTCAGATTGAGAGAATCCTATGCATAATTTTGTAGTTGTTTGGCTCAAGGTGCAAAAGAAATGCAAATACCTCATAATTTTGATTGTTCTACATGCAGCTCATTACAGTCTTATTTTTATGCACATTTTTAATTCAAAATAAAAGAAAAAGATTTCTATCTTTAAGGCTATCCTGCATCTAGGTTTGAGCCACTTATTTTCCATGCTGCCCACAGCTATAAAGTAGTACCTGATTGATTCAATTGCAAGGAGATTGTGCTATGTGGTTACTTACTAACTTCTAAAAATGTTGATGTGTAACTCATGGCTTTGAAAAAGTGTGTGTGTGATTGGTTTGTTTGTAGTTTTGTTTTTTTTTTTTCCCAGCAACAATTCTTCACCCATACGTTTTTATTCTTAAATGGGTGATACAGGCCAACTAGGTCCACTTTACTTAAAATGTCCTTTGTAGTCTCTGAAGAGACAGAGGAGGACTAAGACCCTTCAGAGATCCAAAATCAGGCCCTTTGTAAAACCCTGTTCATTTTGAAAAGGTGGAAGATCCT
>JANHGB010037504.1:0-19139 GCA_026283785.1 Coracopsis vasa
TCACTGTAAACTTAGACCCATGTAAAGTTTTTCAGGCCTATCACAGAATAAACAGTTGTGTTCTAGGTCATGTATTGGCTTCTCCATAGCTACGCCCTTTCAGACACTGAAATCACCAGGCACACTCAAGGGGCTCAGGAGCACCTGTAATGGGTGGATGGATGCAGAACTAGAGGATCCAGTGCTAAAGGGCACAGTCCAGGGCGCACATGATCGGTCTGGCCCAGGAGTTCCAAGGTTTTGGGAATAAGTGCAGGTCACTATCTGATTCTGGGCCTCCTCACTATAAAAGCATCCATGAAAGCTCCAGTGCTGGAGGGAAGGGAAAGAGCGAGTGTGAGAGAGGCAGGAAAGCACAAACACTTCTGTATGTAATGTCTACATTTCATAAGGCTGTTACCATGGCAATGAGCATGGTATAAATACCTACACAGATCTCCCTTGTGGCAGTCCATTCTGCTGCTCCTGTGCTGCAGGGCCAGTCTGTGTGCAGACATTTTGACGGGCTTCTTCAAACCCTCTCTGGTATAACCGTCCATGATTTTGTTCAATCTCAAGCCAACAGTCCAGTGGGCAAAAGTGCTCTGTCCACTTCATTCACCAGCACTTGCATTCTGGCCCTTCCGAATAAGCAAATGAATTCTTTTTAAACATAAAGATGGAGGACTACATCCTTATTAATTGGTATTCAGGCTAAATAGTCAATAGGAAGAGCTACATTCTGGTTGCATTGGTTATATTTGAAGTCAGACTCAGCACAAGCATTTCCAATGAGAATTCAGCACAATCAAACCTGCTAATGCTGCTGAATTCTGAGTTGTAAAGGAGTTTAAACAGATCCAGGTTAGCCAGTCACAGAGAAGCATAGCCTTAAGCTAAGTGCAATAATTAAAATGAAAGTGCCTATGTTTCATAACACAGAAACCCTTCAATTGATTTTTTCCAGGATGTGTGCAGTCTTGCACGAGATGCAGACAGCAAGAGGTGGATTTTGGTTTAAAATATCAAGCATGATCCTTATGTTAAAAGGCTCACTGCCTCCGTATTCTTTGGCAGGTATGATAGCAGCAACGACCAGATTTCCCACAACATCTCTTTTCCATTCACCCCCTGCTTTTTGAGTGTACAACTGAAAAGGGGAAAACGAAACATCAGAAAGATATCTATGTCCTCATACATTACACCTATGCAGGAAGACAGACTACTTCAGATGGGGAAAAAGCATCTCCACTTTGAAATGAGGTTTGCTTTTACACTGAGGTAGCTAATTCAAACTCAAAGCCAGGCTAGGAGAAGGGAGTTGATATTCTGCACATAAATTAGCAGTAAGTTAACCCACATAGGTTAACCCAACCTGTTGTGTGGAAAACACAATAAAAATGTCAAGCTGCCTGATTTTATTGTATGGTTGTTAACAGAAGATCAAGACAAAATGGGAGTGAGAGAAACACATCTTGAAAGAAATCCATACTAGGGTGAATTTCTTCCCATACTCTTCCAGTCCCTCGTAACAAGTATGTAATATGGAAACAGATGGGGCTGGGAGCAGGAGGAGAGTCACGGAAAAGTCAGGCAATGGGATGAAAGACGTCTTCCTAATACCAACACCACGTAAGTTCTGACAAGTTGAAGTTTTCCAGAGCAGCACTTACTCTCCCTTTAACTTCTGAATGATACAAGGAAGAGGTCAGTACAACTCAAATGTGAAGGAGAGGCAAAAAAAGTGAATGCCCCTCTTAGCCTAATTGGGATGGGTTTGCAGCCGATTATCATGAGCAGTAATACTTTATTCATTCCAATTCCTTGGTCCTCTTGTCTGAACCTCTTCCTCCAGCAAAAATGTTGTTTCCTCTATCTCCTCACTCTTCATTTCTAAGACAAACAATTTAAAGTAGCAAGGCAGAGCAACAGAAATCACCAAGAGTTTGGAAGAGGAAAATCTGTGTTGGCAGAGAGTGAGAGCTAGTCAAGGTGTATGTCTGTCACACTAAATGTATTTGAGACAGAGTTCTAACAGAATTGTACTGTAATCACATACTAAAGCTGAATAACAGCTTGAACAACTCTCCGCACTAAATAATGTCCTGATCCTACAGTACTTTTAAACTGAAAACTCATCCAAGAACTGAGAAACTGAATTGCCTTTTCCTTGGACACAGGTAAGGTGATTTGTGTAGTGACTGGAGGGGGAAAGGGACATTGCATGAGTCACTTCTCTTTCTTATATGACAAGAACCTTCTCCTAATTGGTTGCTTAACCAACTTTCATTTCCATCTACCGTCCTTTGACCATGATAGAGAATATAATCCACAGTATGTGATTTACACGTGCTTCTTAAAAGTGAAATAGATTATGGAGTCTATTCAGTGGAGTCAAACAACTTGAAAAAGGAACAGAAAATAGTTGCTTGTGCTAACAAAACTCTTCTCAGCCGTTGGCTTGATTCTGATCTGAGGCCTACTATCTCAGCTGAAGCCAATGGAGATGAAAAATTGCACAAAAAGAAAGGTTTCCTCATCACCTGTTTTTTTCAGGCATTTCCAATAACAACAAATGTCCCACTCAGACATACAGTCTATCTAGCCCAGCATCCATTTCTCTGATAAAGTCCAAACCCGGATGCCTAGAAAAAATTAGAAAAAGAGGGCAAGCATATTCCTAACGTTTCCCTGTCTCTATCAGTCTATAGTTCAAGGATTTGCCTGTTCTGATATTCCTGGGACAGATTTCCCATACCATGGGGATATTCTTTTTACAGGGACAAGTATCTGCAAACTACAAGGACCACACTGCTCATTGCTTTTCCCTGTATGCACTTTCACACTCTCTCCTGAAGATCAGAGACAGCTTTTGCCAGAGAAGATGAACGCTGCTCTGTAACTCTGAATGTTGAAGGAGTGCTCCAAAGAGACTTACCAGGTGCAAGGATCCTCCCTAGCCATTTGTCTAATGGCAGAGGAAAGGCTGTCCCTGAGAGCTGAGACTGCTGCTTTCATGCATAAAGTATGTGTATGTTTATGTATTCATAATGGCTCCATCATCCTAGGTGATGCCCACTGAATCTGGGCATAGTCCACCAGAATGAAACAAAGTTTGTTTGCAAATTAGGATGTGCTAATGGGAAAAAAACCCTTTAAAGCAATATAAAAACCATACTACACTTACTTAGGCAAGTATTATAATTTACGAAGTGTGCCTTTGATGAATGATAAATAAATACTAGGACTGACTCAAAGGGTTTTTTTCAACATTTCCCTTCCACAGAAGCAGAATGTTAATTGTGTCCCTGATGTGCCAGTATCAGTTATACACTGACAGAATCTCTCTAAGAAGCATTTTTTAAGGCAGAACACATGCACCAAGGTGAACATGCTGTTGATATAGGAACACCATCACTTTCCTAAGAGTGACAGTATCACCACTGTGTATCAGTGACACAATCTGTAAAAAGATGTATTCTTCCACAAAGCCTTTGGGAAGCTGCAGGCAGGATATCCTCTGATGTCAATACTCTGATGTGCCAATAATCAAGGGCATAAATCCCAGAATGTCCCAGATATGGTCCTGCATTAGCTTGGAAGCTGGACAAAGTTACCTTTCGCAGGCTATTGCATTTCTATCAGGAGTGGAACATAGAGCCCTGGAGTGTGTTTGAGACAGTCTCACAAACAGCAAGAATGGGAAAGAAATGCAAGTCTTTCCTCTTCTTCTTTCGATTTCAGGACTGTGGGTGAGTTGGGCAGGCATTGCCATGATCTTTACAGTGCGTAAAGACATTTTTTCTCTGCTATTATCACCAAGAGGTGATATCCATGTGGCTGCTCTGCATTCAGCTGGCACCTTTGACAGTCTTGCCTGCACTCTGTCCACCAGCACTTGAAAGTGGCCTGTAACCTCAGATTAAAGGGATGACTCTAAAGCATCTGTGCATGCTCCCGCCTGACAGCTAGCTGCTCCATTGAGCCTTGCCTACAGCAAGGTTGTAGTAGCCTTGAAGAGTACTACTATAGGTAAATAAGCACATCCAGAATAAGAGTTTGTCATTTTGGGAGAAAGTCAGGACACCTGGCAGAGAATCTGCAGCAAACCAGGACTATACCCTTGGGGACTGATAAGGGAAACATTTTGCTTAATGCCAGACAAGATTTTAAAATGGACAGAGAAATAAGAAAAATTTTTGCAACATACTAAAACCTAAAAAAAAAAAAATAAACAAGCAATGATCCTTTTGCAACAGGATCTATAAAAATATATTCCATAATCCACGGAAATTTGGTATGGTTCTGTGCTTCCTGTGCTGTTACATCCCCTGATATTAACTATAAACACAGCAGTGTATGTGCGCATATGAGCAAGTGTGGCAGCACTTAGAATGATGAGAATGGAGCTCTTTCTGTCTGCCTTTTAATGAATGAAAAATGAAAACTCAAAGCCTTGCTGTGATACTGATATCCACATTTGGCATCTGAGATTGATTCTGCAGGCCTGCTGTGTGCGGAACCCCCTCCACGTGCCTGCCAGAGGCACAGACACTGAGGGCAGCATCCAGCCCCAGGTGCTGCTGTGTTCCTGCTTCCTGGAGATGTTGTCTCGTGATAGCCAGGAGGGAAAACAAAACAAAAATCCAACCAGGCAGCTGAGAAATGGCCTTATAGAGTTAAAATTTGGTATAGATTGCAGCAATGCCTGACTGCCAACCTATTGCATTTGCTAAATATTTAAGCCAATAATAGCAGCTAGAAACAATTATTTCTTAAAAAGACTATGGAGCAACAGGACAGGATACTATTTGGCTTATGTTAGGCATATTAAATGAATTTTAGCTGGTGTTGATAAGTCTGTCAATTCACAAGAGGGGAAAGAAATGCGTTAAAGGAAATAAACATAGCAGGAAAGTAAACAGTTCTATGTCTACATGACTTTTATTATTTCTATTGTTTTCAGCCACCTGAAAAAGAGATCAAACTGAAGATAACACACATAATCTTCAACAGGCCAGCATTTTTACTGCTGCTTATATCAGCCTATGGCCAAGACTTACTTCCTCTACCATTGCTTCAAGACTTTACACTGTGAGGATGGACAGAAGATGTTCAAGGAAAGGAAAGGTGGTGGCATATCCAGGGTGGCAAGAAGCATAGCTGCTGCATCAGTACCTGCCATGGCCCACGGTCAAACCCACTCATAGTGCTGGCCATGCTGCTGCACAGCACTAGCACAAAGCAAGCTCACACAGTATGCCAGTGATGTTGACCATCAGGTCCTATGCAAAGCAGTGCTTTCTGCAGGAATGGAGGGCAATGTCCCCTGACCTGGCAGAGACATTCACAAGTCATTCTGGACACTCCCAGGCTGACAATAATAAGGTTTCTGGCGCAACTGCCCAAATCTTCCTTTTGTTTCTCTCCTCCTTCTTGCAGTAACTTAGGTAACCTTGGACTGCACACACATCTGCAATCAGCTCTAGATGCTGTCACTGGACTGGCTGTCAGTAACAGTCAGATGATGGCCAGCCTTACTTTACATGTTAACAGTAGCTCACAGCTGAATAAAAGGTTGATTAAGAGCAATCACTGTAGAGCAATCTGTAGAGACTGTTCTGCCTGTGACTGATAGGCAGATGTGTTCCTTTCTTAGCATCTGAGGGATTTGCACTTGACCAGAGTTATAAGTGTATTTATGAATTCCAAGCTTTATTATTGTAATTCCCTATTCCTGCATATACAATTGTGAAGTTTAAAGTGAAAATCAATGCAGAACATCACATCTTCTCAAAGGCATAGCCTGCAACCAACAATACCTCATCCTTTCTATCCTATTCTCTACTCTGCTGCTACCCTGGATACTGCAAAAAGTTAAAAAATCCTATTTTCCTTTTCAGTGCTCTCCAGGGGAGTGGATAATCTACCCAAGAGCTGGCTGCATAGCATGTCACTTGGATCTCCCACAACAGCTCCAGTGGACAACTGTAAAGAGTAAGTTCATGTCAAGGCAACATCTGGATCTTTTAGAAGTGAACAGGAACAAGCTACACTTGTTTTGAAGGGAAATTCAAGACAATTTCTTCAGCTGTAGTCCTACTATTTACCACTTGTGATGGATACCTAGACTCCTATGAAGAGTACTACAGAGCAACATACTTGAATGCATACAAAACACACAAATACGGACATGCATCTCCAAGTATTCTTTAAAAAGCTGCTCAATCAACCAGGTACAATCATACAATCTTATAGTTTGGAAATATCATAAAAAGATTTGAACTATTTCAGAAAAAAAAGAGGACTGCTGCACTGTCAGGATTATTAAATACTTAAAACACCACTGATAATTCCATTGATAATTAAACCACTTTTTCCCTATCCATTTATTATGCAAATGCCTTTCTGCATCCAGTTGAATTTCAGCTGTATATGCCCCATCTTGAAGGGCAAAGCTGTCAGCATGCATGGCTCTACAACACAGTGCAATGGGCACATTTCATCTCTGGGGCAAGGTGTGGTAAATCTCAAGGGAACATTGCATCCCTCCTGTACTGTGGAGTTCGCCTCATGCTCTCATATAGAACATGTCCCAGGGTTCAGTGGTTATGTCAAGGGGCCAGTGGCTCAGCTATTTGATTAACTTAATGGCTAGGGTCTTCCTTGGAGAAAAGGTTGTACCTGAGAGGGTACAACCCATATCAACTTTGAAGTTACGCCTTCATCCTTGCTTTTGCAAGAGGGAAGTTTCTCCTGTGTTGTAGTATCTGAAAGCCAGCAACTCAGCTGCTCTTGAGGGTCCATTATTTCAAAAGGCTTCATGAAAGATAATTATGAGAAAATTCGTTACAGGGCAGAAATCCTCAGGTACCTGCAAACTAAAAAGAAAAAAGGCTGAAAATCACAGGTTTAGGTTGTTGCCTTCTTCTTCCTTCCTTGAGGCCCCTACTGGCAAGGTGTGGAAATGCTTTCAATCATCTTCCAAAAGGACAGAACATGAAGGCACTCAGCACCTTCCACAATCAGGTAGTTAACGTCCTTACCCTCCCCGGAGCTCTGCTGCTGATAGCAAATGAACTGATAACTCCTGCTGCTCCCACCAGCCTGGTTCTCTGTGTCATCCACCTACACAGAGTCACACATTCATTCTCTCCCTCATGATTTATTCATTCAATTTATTTATTTATGTAGGTTATTTTCAGTAGTAGTTTTACAAACAATGGCAGAAGTGAAAAGAGCAAGAGAGAAACAAAGTTCGGAAGAGAGCTAGTGGCACACATGGAATAGCAAGGGAATCTCTACTGAAAACAAGATGTAAGACAGAGGATTATGCCTTATTTCCTCCTCAGGCAGAGCCTGATCAAATTCCAAGTGACATCAGCTTCACCAACCTTTGCTCGATGCCGACTTCACACAGCCAATTCACCTGATGCTCATGTTCTGGTCTCTGGACTTACATGGTCTTTCAAATGGTACTTGAGGCCTTTTAGAGCTCTCCAAAGACTAATTCTGCATCTAGAAACCATTATTTTGGTTTTCCATGCATTTAGGCATTAACCATGTTTTAAAACTTTAATCCACAGGTGTCTTTACGGTAAAGAATATAAAGACATACTTATATTGCCTAACCTACGTGTCTAATTTAGATTTTTGTTTCCTTTTCAGCCACCCTCTACAGAAACTCCCTTTTCTACACTGACTCCACAGGAACTCTAAGGAAATTATCTTCCTAAAGATGTAATCAGACAAAGTGAGAACAGTTGATCTTAAGGCTATCTGTCATTGAAAGCAGCAATCTTGGTCCTTCATCTTGCATGCTTTTCCCTGTCTTTTTTCTCTTCCTTCCCCTAATTCCACCTTTATGTTGCCCACCCATGCTTCCTTACAGAAGCATTGACACCCACCTGACCCGTCGCTGAGCTGACTCAGTTCACTGGACTGGCAGAAAATAAATCCAGAGAAGTAAAAAAAGAACAGTTTTTGAATGGGTTAATGAGCTGAATCAGCTCAGTGAATATGAAAGTCAGCTCAAGGGTGAGTCAGGATCATGTAGGAGGGAGTGTGAAGAGCAAGGAGGATTGACCCTTTTCACAGCAGAAAGTGATCAAAGGAGCTCAGTTTGTCTCCACTAATGGTATCCCTAGTTGGGAATATAGATGCCTGGAAATAGAATTTATCCTCACTGTTCTAGCTATGCAATAATGAATTTATATTTCATTTTCTTTCCATTCTATGCTCAGCTGGTATGTTCTACCACAATTCATAGCATGAGAGACCTCTTTCAAGCACAGCATCTCTACAAATCTCGTAAGTGGAGCTAAGAGCAACACAGTTGTCAATGTGTGAAAGTGATTCCTCTCTTAAATGAAACCATGGCTGCTCCATCTTTTGATATATTCTGACTGAGACCGGCCACTTTCTTGAAGATATGCTCTGTCAAAGACAAGGTATACTTCATTGAACATGTTAAGCTCAGTAAAAGGGTTAGTTCAGTGAAAACAAAGGGATGTAATATACAGGAGGGTAAAGGAGCTAATCTTACACTCCACAGATCTGTAAAGTACAGATTACACAAAGGAAAAAAGGAGACTAAAGCAAATTTTTTTGGGTAATGAGCACAACCAACTCCCACTGTTCTTCCAAAACAAAGAGGACTTCAGCCTATGCCCTTCAGTTTGGATTACTAGTTTGTCCCTACTGATACTGCCATCCTTCCTTACCTAAAACGAGAGCTCCCTTTCTTTTGATCTATTGACACAAGCACCAAAACAGCAATTATGGAAACTGCAGGTTCTCTCTCTGTTTAGAAGAGTAATTTTTGAATGTACTTGCAGCATCTCAGCATTCTCCTAACAATGTACCGGAAATGCTTTTGTCTTTTCTGCTTCTTCCATGGCAGTAGGAAATTATGTGCTCTGCCCCAGCCTGTCATGCTCAGTATGTGACGGAAGCACATTCAGAGTGCACACTCCAAAGGGTGCAAGATTACACACTAAGTGGAGACCTTTGAATCCCTCAGAATGTAATCTTTATTCTGATTACAAAGTTTGTGGAGGATACTTTATTCCAGCAAGGCTCTCAGCTTCTCTTCATGTGCAAGCAGAAATACATTAATTTCCTATCTTCATACAACCTTTTACATTCAGAATGCATGCAGAAATATATAGGCTGAACTACAGATATTAAAGCAGTAGGTGCCTGCTCTAGCAAAAGGTTTGATAAAAAGCACCTTCTTGTAAGACTCCTTAAACTAGACCTCCAGTGGCCTAATCAGTATCCTAGTGAACTCACATTCCCATCATTCATGACAAGTTATGGATCACATGTCTCCTGCCTCGATTTAAAAGCAGTCTGGCTGCCTCTGGCTTCCTACACTTGCTTCATTTCCCTAACTTCCTCCCATTTTCCTATGACTAACATTTTTTTTTTTTCTGAGTCAAAATTTGTCATGTTTCTACCCATGGTCCAGGACTACTGTAAATGGTTTTCTGTAGCAAGTTTGTTTCCCATTGCAGCATCACACATGTTAAGGCAAACCACATGTGCTCAGAGATGGATCCATTTTAAGAACAGTTATTTGTAGGTTGTAGATTATCAGTCACTGACAGAAAGGGCTTTGATGACTCCTTAAAAAATTAGGGAAAGCCTTTTTACATACTGAGACACTGGAATCAGATGGGAGAGATACCATTTGCAGGTTGCCTCTGCTTAGGGGAGTTAACTTCAATATAATCAGTAACTTCAAGGTAGTTCAAGAGTTTTGTGTTTGAAAATTAAATGATGCTGTGAAAGGGAAGACTAAACAGATTATTGAATGAAATTTCTCTGGGATAGAAGGCAGGCTTTCCTACTTTGAGGGTGGAAGGTAAGGAAGGATGACTGCCTGAGTCTTCAGTGTTCTTTACTACTTCTGCATTTCTTTTCTTTTTCTGAATTAATTAATTAAATTAATTAAAGAATTAAAGAATTCTTTACTACTTTCTGAATATTTAGGAGCAAATAATGGCCCTGGTGAGGTTCAGCTCTCATGATGCTAAGTACTGCGTACACAGTCACACACCTCCGCTACCTGTGTCTGTGCATGTGCACAGGAGCTCTAGCCACACCAGCTCCTTTGGGCATCAAGATTAAACACAGTTCAGAGCATGTGAAAAGTCTAAGTTCTCCCATGCAGGATTTGTCCTAGGCAAGTGTTTATCAACTCTTAAGTATTTTACAGGCACCCATGTGCAATACTTAGAGTTGATAAACACTTGCCATGTCATTCACTTGTCCTTTTGCCTCCTTCTCCAAGAGGTGCATATACAAGTTACCAGCATAGTGAGGTTCCAGAAACAATTTCCTCATGTCACGTAATGTTACAAACAAAGCAGTGATATAATACAAACATAAGTTGTGAATCTCTTCAACAAACTTTGGGGTAAAAATGAAGGGAGAGCTCCAGATGAGGGAACTCAGCACTGTCCAGGTAAGTTTTCCTTGTTTCCTTGTCATATTTTAGACCTTTTATGAATAGAGATTTTTTGCTCTTTTCTGACTCAACTGCAATTAAGCTAGAATTTAATTGCATAGACAAATGGGTCTGACCAGCTATCCTGCAGCAGATATTTTGCACTACAGAATCATGTGGTCTCTTCACCTTTTAGAAACAGATTAAGCTAAACTGCAAAAGGACATTCAGTACAGAATGAAAGGAACTATGCAGAGAAAGGTGCAGAATGATCATGTTTTCAGTACATATGTTGGCTGATTACCCATCAGATTTCCCATTTACACAAACTCGTTCCTAGAAAGATTGATTTTCTTTTCATTTACATTCCAGCAAGCTGAAGGAAGAGGAATTGGTTTTGGTTTGTTTTGCTTGTTTTCCTCCAGAAAATGTTCAGTGGGGCATTACTTGTGCTAAATTCTTACCTCTTGCTATACTGATATTTTATGTTCTGTACCTCTGACTAGTGTTCTACAAGACGATGAAGAGGGAAAAAGGTTGTTTTGTGTTAAGTCTCTAAGTAAGCACATTATACATTTATAAAAAAAAAAATCACCAAAAAGACCTCTCTAAGTCTCTCTCTGCTTCAGAGCAACCTTAACACAAACTACCTGATAAGTCCAGTTTGTATGCTTGTGCAGAGAACAGGTTTCGAAAGGCCTGTTCTGGGCAGCCCTGATTAGATAATACATAACAGAGAGAGACCATGGTTTAGAGGACTTTGTTTTCATTTGCAGTTCATTAGAGGCAGCGCAAAGCTAACTGAAGCCTCCTGGCTGGGAAATACTGGATCAAGATAAAACCAGGCACAGACAAAATAGGACTGTTTAACCTTGATACAGCTGTATCCTGAGTTCCCACGTGATCAAGAAATAATAACCATTGAAGAAAGAGGCATTATCTTCAAAAGCCTCAAAGCCAATCCATTCAAACAGCTGTGATCCCATACTTGCAGGGGTACTTTGCACTACAAAACTGGTAGCCCTCTAGCAAAGCGCCCTAAATCTGTGCAGGTGACTTTACCCTCTTACAGTTTCCGATTGCAAGAGGTTCAACTAGGCCAAACTCTTCTCCAGTTGAGAAAGATCAGACAGGCAAGTGGTGAAGGCAGGGCTTTACCAGTTCCAGAGATTGCAACAAAGGACACTGTTTAGCCAAATTTAGAAGGCCACATTAGGAAGAGGAGAAGGAAGAGCATGCATGTTTAACTAATTCCATTTATAAATTAATTTAGTTATATCAGTGTAACTTTTATGTGTGAGCAAGCCTTATTGTCGGAAAACTAATTCTAAATTAAAAAAAGAAATAGAGCAGTGTCAACCATTACAAAGGAGACATGGGTTGAAAGTACTGCTGAATTGCATACTGGCTTCTAAAAATACCAGAATGCAAGGATTAAGTACAAGTGAGTTAATAAGGTGTTACACTGCATTTTGAAGCCTGCTTAAAATTAGCTGTGAATGTGCTTTTGCTTGTCCTAAATACACAGCAGAAAGACGGCTTTTTTTCTCTCTCTTCTAGTCTTCCTTTGAGCTGTCATACTCTGAAAAGTCTGGCTCTGTAGGCACTAGAGGGAGAGAGATAGCTTTGCTGCTGCTCTTCTTTCTGATCACGCTCTCAAGCCTGAAGGAACCAATTTTAATACGTGACGTACAGAGGTGAAGCTCAGTTATTTCCCCATACGATTTACTCACTGTGCATACGGCGCCATTGTACAGTGCTGTACTTGCTGGTGTGAAAAGGCATTTTCACAAGAAATGCCCATTTTCAGGATCAGATCATTTGCTCAAACAAACAAACGAAAGACAGAAAGGGCTACAGCTTTGCTGGCTGATCCTCAAAATAAAATGTTGCTGGGGTTTACTGAGATTCTACTATGTCTTCTGCATGCTACAGCTGTGCAGGATGGTAACAATTTTTAGCATTCTGCAGATTCCTACAGCATTGCAACAAGCCACAGTCTCCCAGGGCTGGGAACCTTCTCTTTCTAAGCTAAAATATTGAGTTGTATGAATTGTGGGCTATATGCAGATCTCAGTATGTGGTCTGTACTCCACAAAAACCTCTAAACAACTGCTCACCCAGGTGCTGCCTGACCCCACGCAAAGCACTGCATATCCTTCTTGCACAACAGGCTGTATTTAGTTAGGAGTAAAGAAGGTTGTGCTTCCAGGAGAACTAGGATCCTTGCACAGAGGCAATTCCACCCTTAACCTACATTGTCTGATCTTCCAAAAGTGGCACTGGCTGGAATTGCTGCCTGTGCGCATGCCTCTATGGTATCTGAGAGCAATCTGCTCCTCTTGCCCATATTTTATAACCCACTGGAGGACCAGTATTCCTGCATTGCTACAGATGTAACATTCTGCCTTTTCACTGTACTTTTCTTTCAATTTTAATGGACAGTGGGTAGTCACTGAAGTTTGTTAAGTCAACCCAGTCTGCAATCACACACGAAATCATGTAATCAGCTCTTCAGTCCCTGGAGCCAAACCTGTTCTGGCATCCTCTTATGTCAAAGCTGACATCTCAGAGCTTTGTGACATACGTAGGGTTTAGAAAAGGTTCTCCTAGCTGCTAAGAAAAAGTGCTGTTTTATCCTTTCTGTGGGGGGAGATAAATAAATAAACAAATAAAAATACCATTCCAGAAGCTGTCAAGAAGGAAACTTCTTAGAAATCATCTTAGCCCAGAAACTTCCTTCACACCTAAAGTGCGGGTGGAGAATGGCAGCACAGGAGTAATCCTGTGCGAGCTTACCTCTGAGAGCGAGGGTCGGCATTTAAACGTCCCCTGACCACAGCTGCAGATCTACAAAGTGTTTGCAATTAAGCATGTTCTGGTACCCACCCTTGTCTTTCAAAGAGCGTGAGAGCTTGCACTGTCTGAATGTGTTAGCCAGCAGCAGTTAAATACAATCGAGCTGTCCATTTCTAAGTTTAGGACAGAATACTTCACAGCTGCAGTCCCCTTCTCCTACTGGGTATGACTAATCAGATCTACTTCCCTGATATTCTCTCCGTCTCTTAGGTGTTTGCACAGATAAATCCTTCTGGCCAAAAGTACTTTCATGTTGAAGTAAGTGCTCACTTTGTATTTTTCCAGCATATGTGTATTTTTTCAAATTCTGAGTAACACTCAGGGACTGTTAGACAGGAACAAATCACAGGTTAGGGTTGGTGTTGTCAAGTTCAAGTCACTGACTGAACAGTGTCATTCATCACTTCACTGCCATGCATTAGATCAGGGGTTCTTTTTCCTTTGTTAGCTTTTCAAAGATGTGGGGTACATAAAGGATGTTACTGTTTTGCTCCTACTTCAGAATTACTTGTGAACAATGCATGGGGTTTTTTTACTCACAGAAAAAAAAAATGCAGCTTGTATGGTTGAAATAGTAAATTGAGTTGTAATTAACTGAATCACATTAATAATGAAAACTCTTTTGATGATAGCAAGGCCTTTAGCTAGCTTTAGTTCCAGTCTGACAGAGACAAACCACTTCAAAATTTACAGTGGATATCAACACAGTTAGTAAAGAAGACCAAAATAAGTTCAGACTAATACGGCTATAAACCATTTTGCATTATTATAAGAAAAGGGACTTTTGTAAATTCAAATAAAATCAAAGATTCTATTTTATGACTTGGAGAATGTTTCTTTTCTTAAGTTGTTCACAACATATAATTAGAACTGTAGTGTACTTTACTACACGCTGCACAAGAGATTCTCTGTCTCACAGTAGCACACTGTCTCACACACCATGAGTGACTGACAGAGAACTCTCAATCTGTTACTGTATGTTTTCCACCATTCCAAAAAATAGTTGCCAAACTTAATCCTGTGAAGAAAGTAGATCAAAAAAGAGATGTAATCTATCATGTAATGTATCATTTTAAAACTAATAGGTTGGGTTTTTTTTTTTAATTGGTTCCCTTTGTAGCCTTTTTAATAGAAAAAAAAAAGCAGAGCACTTGTGCAGTAACCAGCTATAAACCCCCTTCCTCTAACACACACGCATACACTTTTGCAAAGAATGCTCAACTGCAGGTGCAACAGCCCTGTACAATTCACAAACCAGTGATTTGTGTAATGAAGTACAGAACTATCAACAAATAATCACTCAAAAAGATACAGGCTAGAAAACCATTTGTGATGAGAAGGTCAGTGGTAGTTTTCAACTGGACTTGCATCATAACATCATAGAAAAAGTCTTATGTTCACGCGATTGCTACAATGGAAAACTTTAAATATTTTTTTGCTATTGGTACGTGTTTGATGTATAGTGATTCCCATTAGAATTTAAATATATACCTTAACTTTCATTGAATACAAACTTGAAGCTTCATAAGTTCATAACACGCAGCATTGCAATAGCTGATATTATGTGTGGAAGCTCTCCCCCACCATGTCTGATTCTCTGATGCCTTCTGAAAAGCATTAAAGACATAAAACTTCTATTACTCATAATTTATATAGGCACTTGGATATAACATTGCAAGGTGTTGCAACACTTCATGGATCAAGTGATTGACAAGGAATCTATACACTATATTTGTGTATTGTTATCTTTTATTATTAAAAGAATGCTTAAATTCCAAGTCCAGCAGATGCCTGTGTTTTTAAACAGTTCTCCGATAAGTAAAAATTGACAGAGAAATGGAAAAACCATGTTCTAAACCACACAGAGGATAGCTAGCAGGCTTGTCTTGCAGAGTGCGATATGGTCTACCTCCCTCCCACTGAACATTTGTCCCATGGTTCCAAAGAACAGTAAATGTTTAACTTCTCTGGAAATAGAAAGTCATCTGCTGTCCTTCCCATTAGCTCTATTACATTATTGGCTCCATGGCTAAATATCAACAGGTTTTGATTGACCAACAAATTCCTACCTGAAAGTAGGCTTCTAGGCTCCCCACTATGGTAACAAGTATGGTAAACAAGGAGCCAGTTTAAAATATTTGGCTTCTTGGGTAAGTACTCATGTATGGATGGGTGCAATCACTAGTGTAGCTATTTCACAAGACAGGAAGCTGAGGCATGTGCCTGGAGTCACAAAGTATATTAACAACATTAGAAGGAGAAGCTGATGTTCTAATCCTCAGTACCATCTGCACTGGAAAGATGTGGCAGTACTCCTGGGCTGGGAATGCTCAAGCTTTTCTCGATCCCAACCCTCCTTTAAGCCATACTAAGCAGCACATTACAACAGTACAGTCCTAACGTAGCAGAGTACCATTCTGCTCATGCAAGCTGACAGGCATCTACCATACAGTGGAGGACACGACGCATATAGCAGGAGCTGGCCAGGCTGATGTCTGGAGACAGGCTGCAATCCTGGGCAGTCCCCTGCAAGGGCATCACCTCCATCCCCCTGGGAGCCTACCAGATCCTCCTGTCAGGCACCCTCCCACTTCCTGTGTGGCTCTATGGCCTTGCCTACGCTCCGTGACAAGATGAGCCAGGTAGAGCTGGTCATCAAGCTGAATGCATGGGACAGCCATGCCCTGCAAATCAGGTCACTCAGCCGGACTGCATGTTTGTGTGAGGAATTGTCAGTCTGCCTAAGGTGAGAGCCAACTACACTCAGGACACACAGGACTTACCAGGCCTGTTCTCTTTCCATCACTACTAGAAAATTTGTCATCAGCTTTAAACAGCAGAAGATTGCAACCTACTGAAGTAAGAGAATGAACACAAATGAAACTAGAGTAGAAATCTGTATTTAAGTAGGTGAAAACCCTGTATGATCACAGCCATCCTTCTCTGCCCCACAAATGGGTACGGACTACCTCTTGGCAAAGAGCAACAAGAAAGCATGACAGTAATCTCAAGACTGTTAAGATGGCACTGCTTTTAAAAAGTGCTTAACAGCACATTCAAGAGTTTTGGTAAAATATTATAATCCCAGTAACTATGAAGTATAGAAACAGATCAGCTATAGTGAATCAACTATAAACAGAAATATAAACCACACCTATCAAATAACATCAGATTGTATTTTACCCTTGCAAACTGCAAAATTCTGTAACTCAAAATGAATCTTCCAGGGCATATAATTCAGCAACACACACAGAAGAGTACAATCTGGATTAAATTTCAGCATTATTCATTGTTTCTGCCTGACTATTCTCCTGAAATGCACCATTGTATTGTACTTGGAGTCCATTCTGTAATTTGGAGAATTGCATCTAGAGAGTGCTGTTTACCTTGAAGTATTCATTTAAGAACTTTCATTATCTACATGCAACAAATCTATGTTCCTAACGACTGCAGACCTGACTTGCAGTCCACAATGGCAGTCTATACTCAGGATCTCTGATTGCAGGAACCAATAGCCTCAATCAGAGCTGAAGCTCCATCATCCCTTATAGCTTGAAAATCCAACTTTGTCACCCTTTAGGTAGAATGATACATTATACAGGGGTTATCTATAACCTACCCAACAACTGTGCAATTCATCAGGTCATGTGAAAGTGGTATGCAGGGAGCCCTCTCCCGCAGAAGTCTTGTTACTCTTTGCAGCAACCCTACTGCCCCAGCTTTCTCCCTCTCACAGTTTTGCCTTTGCCACCCCAACAGACTTCTGAAACCTATTTCCAGACCCTGCAAGCTGGGGATTTGAATACAGACACAATGCTCATCCTTCTTAGAAGCACTTGTATCAAAGAACGACAGTGCTGCCAACCTCAGAAAGGCAACAAGAAGCAGGAAACATACGTATTTCCTTTTACACGAGTATTATACAGGCCAGTCACCTGATTTTTGAACTCCTAATACCCATCTCCAGCTTACTGTTAAAATAACTGATCTTGCCAAGTCTCCCAGCAGCATGTTTGTTGTGTGCACACAAGCATAAGCCTTGAGCTTCTGAAACTTCCCTGTGGCTGCTCCTGCTTTCTTTAAAAACAGTATCGAGCACTTCTTTCCTATACAGCCATGTGAGAGGAGAGCTCAGCATGATCCCTGCCATGACTCCAATTAACCTCTCCTCTCCCAGAGAAGTGGAGAGAAGCAGCCAAGCTGAGGACATCCCTCCTCCCCAGCCAAGGCTAAAAATTCACCAAGACCAGAGCTTCTCCAATAAAAGACAACTCTAAGAGGAGCAAAGTCACATTCCACCACTATTTTCCACCTGCCTTTTCACCAACAAAACCTGAGCCTGTGCCATTGAAATCAATAGGAATTATATTACGGACTAAATTGGAAGAGAAGAGATAGGAAGAAGGGAAAAGAATAAAAAAGTCTGCATTCTAAGTTAATAGCTCTCATAGATAGCCTAACCACATTCCTGTGCATGTAAGTCACTATTTCTTCAACAATGCAACTAGCTGGCCGTAAAATGAGTACACTGCATTTATTCATGCATGAAGAGGGGGAAAAAAAGATTTTCGTATATTTGGAAAAATCCATTTTTGCAATGGGGAGGCAAGAACTTACAATACATGAAGAGAATAACTTTTATTCACCTGTTTTGAAAAAAACTCCCCTCCAGTAACCTAAAAAAAGAGCGAACCTTAGGTCTACAGGTGGTTTCTAGTCTTCTCTCTTCAGAGGTGAGACAGCGGCTGGCAGCCCATACAGTAATGTGGGAGCTGCTGTGCCAATGCAAAGTTAACAGTCCATTTTGCTCAATGCACTGTTCTATGCTCCACGGAGGGTACGGAAGAGCCTGCCTGCCAGGGTAGCTGCTCCTTGCCAGTCAGATCATAGCCTGGAGCAAGAAACATGCTCCCTGAAGAAATATAACTGACTATTCTTGTTGCTGGCATAGATGCCATTATTATTATTCTACTACTATTATCATTGTTAAATTGTTGATTCCACACTTCTCAGGTTGAAAAATTTTTTACTTTCCCATTAGAAAGAGCTAAGAGATTTTGAAAAGTCTACATTTAATACAAAACAAGTAAGACCTTTTCTTCTTTTTATTAAACTTTGAGGAGTTTGGGTATTTATTGTCGACAATGTGCCTATTTCAGAGATTTCTTTGTAATCATATGGCAAGTATTTATGATTTAATACTCAAGTGAATCATGATAAAGTACCCAAGATTTATACTGCTCTTTTCCTTACACAATCCACTTTGGTAACCAGTATATAAAAATCCATCTTCAGTTATTCACAGACCTCCCTTCTCTCGTCAGAATATGCACAAGTTCCCATGATTTTGTGTTTATCACCAGACCCCACCGACCACTCTGCTGCCCACTGCTCCTTCCCCTTGCTTTACCACAGACTTTAAAGGAGGATGTACATAAAGCTACTCCTAACCTCGATTGCCCGGCATCGGTCTGCACCCTTCATACAAGCCTCACGTTTCCCAGGTCATTAGAAAGAGCTTAGCCCGTCCAGCATCTAACACAGACCGTCGTTCCCCTGACAGCCTGAGAACTGCATCAAAGCCTCTCTGAGACGCTAAACCACTCATCTGGTTCTCCTTCGACCTGTATTTCGCCACAACGGGAAAGCCATCCCCGCTGTGTGTCCCCTCCGTTATCAATTACTGACACTTCAACCGGGAAGCGCTCCAGGAAAGGCACCTTCCAGCCCTTGTCCCGACAGCTCGTTCCCCAGCACGGCGCCATTTCCCCTCCCCGCCGTGCCCTACGAGGAGGCAGCCGGGCTCAGGCCCTTCAGCCTCCCCGCCGCCAGACCGACACAGGCCGCG
>JANHGB010037504.1:29143-45481 GCA_026283785.1 Coracopsis vasa
GGGGGGGGTGGGGAAATTCCCTGTACACTATCAAATGCATGTTAATGAAACTAATTATCTATGTGCAAATGGAACTGTAGTTTAATACAGGCCTAGTGCCAAGTCTCTGTAGAGGCAGTTTTCTCATGCAGAGCACTTCCTATTTGAACAAGTTATGCTTTCCCAGTAAAACATTCTCTCCATTTAAACTAGTTCTGCTCTAGGATGAGTAGAGTAGCAACTTTTCTTCCTTGGTTCTTTAAATATTTGCACATGCTAAGCCACCATCCTAGAAAAATGAAGTGTGAAAAGGAGATACAGACATCTGTTGTTCTTAGAGGTTTTGCCTGTATTTAGAGATGTACTGAAATACTTAAAAGTTCTCTTTAATGCTTCTGTCTTTTGTTACTGTTAAAATGCAGAATAACAGGATTTTGTGAAGTAATATAAATAGTTGTGCCTGTGACTTAGATCTATAGCTACAGATAAGGACTGACTTTCAAATCTTTGTATTTAAAAAAAAGTTTAGCCTGATGTAAGGCCCTGAATTTATTTAATTACCCAAGTTGATCAATTTTATTCAGTGGTCAGTCTCAGGTAAAATGTAGTCAACTAGAAAACAAATCTGAGTGTAAGATACAAAACATCACTCTGTGTGTAGCGGCCTTTAGTATTTATATTTTCAGACTTCTAGTCTGGTTAGTTTTCACCATTGCTATTGCTGATGTATTACACGTTTGAGATATGCAGACTTACTTGTGTTTATTTTAACAGGATAAAATAATCCCTCCTGACCCAATAACAAAGAGTGAGAAACAAACCACACTTCATCAGCTAAACCAGATACTTCGACATCGACTAGTGACTACAGATCTCCCTCCACAGCTGGCAAATCTTACAGTTGGTAAGAACTGGAATTACTTTTTGAAGAACACATTATTGTAGGCTGATTTAAAATTGCTGCTTTAGTCATAAAACAAATATAGCTTCACTGAGACCATTAGGCATCTATTAAGGCTTCAAGCCTGTTTCTGTATGACATCAAAATATGTTTTCCTCTTTTGAAAGATGAGAGCACTGATAGTACTGCTGAAATATTATTTACTTTCAGGAAGAAATCTTGTGCAGGTAATGGCAAAAGGTTGTAGACATGGTCTTGCTGTTTCAGCAGATGTGTTATGGAAGAGTCTTAGGCCTAACAATGTAACTGCTTTATCTTATTTTAAAATGCAACTTAGTTAAACTGTTAAGTCTTTATTTGAACTTTATCTTAAACAAGTCACTCTAATGTTGCTTTTTAAATCTGTTTCAATATTCATCTTCATGCATAGAATTGTTGGTATTTATGCATGCCTTTTGTTCTGTGCCTCCCTATAGTGCCACATCTCTTAATCTGTTTTCAGATCCCTATTTTCATTTAGCCCAAGTAGTGATAGACATTAAGATGATCATTTTTACAGGAAGGATGGCTATGAACTGGACTAGGTTATTGCAGAATCACAGAGAATAGGGCAGGAATGGACCTAGTCCATTAAACTAAGAAAAGGTTAGCAGTGTGTAAACCGTATCTCACAGACTTAAATTGATGAGTGTAGTTTTCACTGGTCCCTATGTGAATGTTTGCAGTACCAGCATTAGAGCCATTTTTGTCTAACAAAACCGTAAATAGATATGTCTGAGCTCTTCAGATTTTTCAGTTGACTAAGTATTTCAATGACTATTAGTTTTTGTTTGGGCTTTGATTTGTTTTAAAAGCATGCCTGTGATGCTTTTGAAAATGAAACTTTGTGAGTTAAAATGGTTAAAATTTCTATAGGAATATTTCTGTATGTCTGTAATTGCAGATGTATATGGCATGTTTTGTTAAGTGACTGAGAAGGCAGCTGGCCCATAGGTTATAATAAGGACTTGTACTAAATAGTTTGCTCTGCCACTCATTCTGATTATGACCTTGCTTATGTAAATTGGACAGTCTTTGTTCCCAGCTCTTGAAAGTGATAGCACTGTCCGCAAAGGTGTGAGGATGTATATATTGATTAGATAGTGTGCATAATCTTTGCTTCTGTGCACATATATATGAATTATGCTAAATATTATCTTCCTCACATGAAAATTGAGGTATAATATTGTAATGTTAAATAAATGGTTTGCAATGAGATGTGCTTCCAGGGCTAGATTTCAGCCTACGCTGAGATCAGGTTCTGAATCTCTTTGAGTAGTGCTTAAAGTATTCATTATTGATGTAGCAAAGAATTGGAAAAATTAAGCCAGACATTTTATTTGTGTAACTTGTCAGGCTGGTCCTCAGCTCAGTGTTACTCTGTCTTATAGTAGCACAAGTGTTCACAAGTTATTGTGACTGAATTACTGCTGTTCAGGATGCTTTGGTACATGTGTCCGTGCTGTTTATTGACACTGGTTCTGATGCAGAAGCAACTGTGAAATCTTCAGAGCTGCACAAAAACAGGTGCAACAGAGCAGAAACCATAGGGCAGTAATCCATTGTGAGTGCTGGAAACTACCACACTGATGTTTTGAGGCATCTCAAGGCCAGGTTGGACAAGGCTTTGAGCAACCTGGGCTAGTGGAAGGTGTCCCTGCCCATGGCAGGGGGTTGGAACCAGATGATCTTTAAGGTCCCTTCCAACCCAAACCATTTTATGATTCTGTGATCTTAAGAGACTGAGTGAAATAAAGCATTATTTTCTTCCTTAGCCAATGGCCGTGTGAAGTTCCGAGTTGAGGGTGAGTTTGAGGCCACCTTGACAGTGATGGGTGATGACCCCGACATCCCCTGGCGCCTTCTCAAACTGGAAATCTTGGTTGAAGACAAGGAAACTGGTGGTAAAAAAAAAAATAAATCAATTGTTAACACTTCCTTTTCAACACGATGTTAATCTCTGATGTTGTATGAGTCTTGCTTATACTGGGTCTTTTGCGCATCACAACTTAAATAATGAGGCTGTATATACTTTTCTTGTTTTAACCTTGCTCTGTATGCTTTTAATACCTTAACAATGATAGACTGTGTCAGTGTTGTAGTCTGAAATTTCTAGAGTAAACCAAGGATTTTGTTATTTTATTAGAAATTCTGGTATGGAAATTTTTGATTTTTTTTCTTTTTAATTTATTTAATTATTTATTATTTATTGTTATCATTTAATTACTTAAAAGCCTAGTTTCCTGGCGTCTAATGGGATTTTTTTTTTTTTTTTTTTTTAATTCACGAAAGATGGTCGAGCCTTGGTTCACAGCATGCAGATCAACTTCATCCATCAGTTGGTCCAGTCAAGGCTGTTTGCTGATGAAAAGCCACTTCAGGACATGTACAACTGTCTGCGTATCCTTCTGAGAGTTGCTTCTGAACAAGCTTTTTAATATAGCCTTGCTCTTCCTACTAGCTGGAAGTCAAGAAAGATTGATACCCTGTTAAGCTAGGGGGAAACGTCTGGATGTGGAGTAAAAATGATAGCCTTGGAAACAGATATGCTCAGGTGCCAGCATGTAAAATTTGATTTCACACACTTAATCAACAAAGGTAGAGGTTTGGTACTCAGGACAGCAAGTTGTGGTAAGTCAGTCCAGCAGCAGCTGGCTGCATGCGCTTATTTCAGAGATAGAATGCAATACTGACTTGGAGGGCTTGGAAGCTGACAATTCTTGCTGCCAAGAAATGCACTGAGGTGATGATGATGTGCTAACTGTATTGCATCTGTGTGAAAAATAAGATGAGATGCAGCATGTGCAGGAAGTTATTTGCTATGTGCAAAGGGCATATTTTTTGGCAATGAGAAACAGTTTTCAGTGAAACAGTTTCTGCAGAAACAAAACAGAATCATATTATTCTAGGGTGACCATGGGAGACGGGGTTAGTGGTAGCTACAGGGTGAATTAAATTTCTGTGTTAGTAATCTTCTTTTCCCTAAAAGATTATCAGAGCTGAAATCTGTGAAACAAAACTATTGTGACACTCTTGTCTAACACCCTGCCCTGGATAAGAGGTTTGATGTTTACACATCTTTATCTCTGGATTAGTGTCTCTGGATAAGTACTTTAGTGTGTTTTCAGACAGCATCCTGTCTGACTTTTATGGAATGGCTAGGGTTGCAAAGGACCTAAAGATCATCTAGTTCAAAGCCCCCAGTCATGAGCAGGGACACCTCACACTAGACTGTGTCACCTGAGGACCTGTCCAGCCTGGCCTTGAACACTGTCAGGGATGGAGCGTTTTCCACTTCTTTGGGCAACCTGTTCCAGTGTCTCACCACCCTCACAGTAAGGAACTTCTTTATATCTAACCTGAACTTCCCCTGTTTAAGTTTAAACCCATTCCCCTTTGTCCTGTCGCTCCAGTCCCTAACGAAGAGTCCTTTTCCAGCACCCCTGTAGGCCCGCTTCAGATATTGGAAGGCTGCTATGAGCTCTCCATACAGCATTCTCCAGGCTGAACAGCCCCAACTCTCTCAGCCTGTCTTCATACAGGAGGTGCTCCAGCCCTTCTCTGGACTTGTTCCAACAGCTCCATGTCCTTCTTATTTTGGGACACCAGAAATGTACACAGTACTCCCAAGTAGGGTCTCATGAGAGCAGAGTTAGAGGGGCAGGATCACCTCCTTTGACCTGCTGGTCATGCTCTTTTTGATACAGCCCAGCGTACAGTTGGCTTTCTGAGCTGCAAGCCCACCCTGCTGGCTCATGTTGAGCTTCTTGTCAGCCAACACCCCCAAGTCCTTCTCCGCAATGGCTGCTGTCCATTTTTGTGACAAATGGATTTATGTAGTGTACAGGCCTTTCGGAAGTCTTACTTTCTTAACGCAGTTCATTAGACTCCTTCTGCTTAGCACTTCAGTTGGAAGTCTTGCATTCACAAACATTAATGCTGATTCGGGAGCGTTGGGGCGACCTTGTGCAAGTGGAGCGGTATCATGCAGGGAAATGTCTCTCGCTGTCTGTTTGGAAGTAAGTTGATTTTAAAGGGGCTGTTAGCAAACAATAAATAAAAGGAGGGTTTTCGTTTATTAAGCTTGAGCCATAATTTTCAGAAATGTACTTTCTTTTTCATGTGAGACTCCAGAATTTTGTAATTAAGTACCTAAACATGTTGCTTGACTTGCAAAGAAGTGAGTGATGTACATTAATGTACAGGAGAAAAATTGATACAGTTATAACTCAGCTTGTATTTATGCAAACATCTGAATTAATTAGTTCTTTGTCAGTCTTTTTCTGTTGCTTGACTTGCACTTGATAAAATTAAAAAAAACCCAAAACAATCCAAATGCTCTTCTGGTTGTGTTTAATTTGCAGCCATCTAAAACTTCTTTATGTGGCTATAGTTTACCAGCAGTTCTGCATTAAAATGTAAAATTAAACAAATTTGGGTTTTTTCAGTTCAACTGATATAGTCTTATTTTTAACCATAATTCTCAGAATTAAGTATTAGCCACTGAAAAACATATTTTCTACTGTTTCAGTTACATGGTTTAGTTATTCTCTTTAATTTAAGTCAACAGGTGCTTGGAAGGAAAACAGGGACTGCATCTGTTCATAAGGTCACTATTAAGATTGATGAAACTGATGTCTCAAAACCCTTACAAATATCTCATGAGCCTCCTCTGCCAGCCTGTGATTCCAAACTGATGGAAAGAGCCATGAAGGTAAAGCTTTGCTTTGCAGTAGGCATCTAGTTTTACAAATCAAAACCATAAAAATCCTTTGCACTGTCAGATTGTTTCTCTTTGATTCTATTTAAAGAGGTGTTTCTAAGATTTCTAGTGAACAGGTCAACTAGGTTGTGTTGGTTAGTGTTTATATTGGGACCTAAAATTGCTGTTACAAATTAATTGGCCTTTACTTCATCTTAAAAATTCTTCTTCACAGTGCATTATATACCACTTACGAGACAGAATGCTGAGGCTGGGGGGAAACAGCAACAAAATTTCACTTATGGTTAGTGTTTGGCTTGAAATACTTTATAGACAGAAAAGGGAAGAACTGGCTCTAATCTCCATCTTCCTGGAGATGCTGCATAAACTTCCTCTGAAAGTCAGCTTCCCCGTGTCGCTGGAGTTGGCAACCCAGCAGTGCTACTCGCTTTCAAAAATCTTGCATTATGATTTGGAAATCTTGTGTGGAAAAGCTTAACATAGTTTGCTTGTTACAAGTGTTGGGTGAAGGTTGGGTTTACACTATTACTAACTAGATTACATCATGTGGCCTGTCTTACAGAACTTTCTACTGGTGATAGCCTTCACCTACTGTACATACTTTGTATTTGAGCCTCTTGGCCCATCTTGTTTCCCAGGTCTGACAGACAAGTGTCTATATGGTGAATGCATAAACTTCATATGTTCGGGCTGCAGAGGCATGTGGGAAACTTACTGGAGCGTAGTAGCCTTTTACTATAGTTCTAGAGTAGAAATTCTACTATTAGTATAGTAAACGTATACTAAATTTACTTGTTTAATAACCTAAATTAGCACATTTAGGCTACTAAATACACAATTAATTTAGTGAAGATGCTGTATTTATGCCTAAATCTAGGGAAATATGCTTTATCTAGAATATCTGCTGAAGTTCCACTGGAGCTGATGCCATCTAAATCACTGAATCAGTCTGTAGTTTAAGATATGAGGCTATTGTAATTTTGAGATTTGAGAGTTAAAGCTGACTCCCTTTATAACTCTTTACTCTGAGCTTAAAAAAATTATCAGTTATGGTATTTACACTTCTGTTCTAGTGTTAGAAATATTATCTCAGCTGTGATGATGTAGATAGCACACTGTTTCTATTTATTTAAGATACTATATAAAACAGTGGCACAAATAAATGTGTTTGTGTAAGGAGGTTATTATACATTAGCCTACTGAAAATTGGATATAGCTATAGAACCTGTAGTTGATAGCGAGGAAGATCTAACTCATAGCAGCTGCTGAGTTGAAATGCTCTTGTAGGTGTATAAACACTTAATTTTTAGGGCCTTGTTTTGGAAAGCTAATCTTTAGGGGAAGATCATTCTGCTATATACAAAAGCGTGTACTGAAATTCTGTATGATTCTGTTGTGGTGTAAACCTCTTCTGCATTTATCTCGTGCTAGAATAAAATTCAAGTTTAATTCACCTTAAAAATTTTCCAAAGCAGTGTGATGTTAACTAGAAAAGTGTTTTGCAGTAATCTGTAGCTTTGTTTATTCAAAATGTGTAAATAATATGACTGTCCTATGAATGGATTTAAATGCAAATGCTTTAATTTAGGTTGCACAAGTAAGCTACAGTGAATATAAGTGGTGGCATAAGCTTCAGCACTGACAGTGCAACAGCCTCTAGATGCAAGCCTTTAGATACTCCTGGGTTCAGTAGTGGCTGCTGCTGCATCTTCACTGCATCGTTACCTTGTTAGCAGGACTAAGACTAGTGTGTTGTATTTCATGTTACAGCTACGTATTTGTTTGTGTAGAGGCAACCATATTCTGATAGTGTTGTTTGGAGTGGGTGTGGTTGCTTGGTTTTTTTCCTTATGACTGGATAAACAGATGCATGCTAAATTGGAAAATACTCCAGCCTTAATCCAGAACAAGTAGGTCTACGCATGCAGTGGTAATAGCATAGTTAAACGTCTTTTCTTTTGCATTTTCTTCTAGTCTACTGTAAGAAAAACCCTCCCACTGCCTGCTGCACAGACACAATCTTATGTTAGTTTGTTGTATTTTTATACTGGTTCAAACACTCAAGTTAGTAGTTCACTTGGTTCACCACAGTTCTAAGCAAATTCTTTCTGAAGTGATTCTGAAGTAGCTTTGTTCCAGCATCCTAGTGCATAAAGTCTACACATCAAATTTGAACTTGCTCAAGTGCACTCCTTTTTTACAGATTGACCACCTATCAATAGAAAAACTCCTAATAGACAGTGTCCATGCAAGATCTCATCAAAAACTCCAGGAGCTGAAAGCCATTCTTAAGAGCTACAATATTAATGACAACTGTATGTGCTTTCTACTGAAGTTGTTTCAAGTGTATTTCTATTTGTTCCTAGGAATGGTTTCCTTTTTTCTTACTGTTTCTTGTTTTCAGAATTTTTTCATGTTTTTTATTTAAACTAAAGGGAGATGTGTTCAGAATTAACAGGACAGCTTTAAATTATTCTGTATTGATAACTGTAAAATAATTATACCTCTAAATGCAATATAATAGATGAACTTTGGTAGAGCATTATAGTCTGAGTTGAAAGGTTAAAAGTTGTCTACTGTAAAACTTGTACATGTTCAGAATTGAAAGCAAATCATGCATTGTCTTCAGCTAGCTTTGGATGAGACTTTGCTTAAACTGTTGTTGGAACTGTTGGGATTTGAATTATATCTTTAGTATCTCTTAACTCAAAGAGTTAAAAGATATTAAAGGATTAATAACCTACTTCAAATTTTGTCTGTCTTTTATTGGTTTGATACCAGCACTGTTTTCACAGAGAAATTCTTATATTGTTTATGCTAACAGTGTAATAATGTGCAAGTGAAGATTGCTTCTATTAAAACAAACTGGTTTTGTGATTATAATGGGCTAATTTTTAATATGATGAGCTTGAATCTTGTGTAACCTTATTAACATAAATTTTTGTTTAGCATTCATTGAGACGGCTCTTCCAACTCTTGTAATTCCAATTTTGGAGCCCTGTGGTCGATCAGAGTGCCTGCATGTATTTGTTGATCTCCACTCTGGAATGTTTCAACTAATGCTGTATGGTGTTGGTAAGTAGGTGCAAAGCAGGATGTATTTAATATCTCACAAAAATCCTTCATTCTGAAGTAATTTTGTGTGAACAATTCTGTTAGTCTGCAAAGTTCTGTAAGTAAATAACGCAAATTAACATCCCACTGGGGTCATCATCTAGGTATTTGAGTTTAAGGAACCGAGAAGTGAATCTTTATGCTGAAGAGTCCTGGTTCAGTTAGGTATGTTTTACAAGAACAACAGACTAAATATTGTTAGGCATCATTGCAATGCATATTCTTTATGACTTGGGATTCCTGGGTTGTGCTGTTAATGGATGCAGTCATTTCATATGGGCCTGATTAAGAATTGTATTGTGTGACCTTACACATCTTGAGTTAATGGTTGAAGTCTTAACTTCAGGTTTCATATTACTTAAAAAAAGAAGGAAAGTGAGTTCTTTTAGTTTATTTGCCTAATAACATACTGATGTGGTTTTACAAGCATTATGGGTCATTTGTTTTGTATTAATCTCTCTCTTCACAATGAGCCACATAGAAAAGAGGCAACAATTGCAAGTTGCACCAGGAGAGGTTTCATCTCAATATAAATTTTTTTTTTACAGTGAAAACAATCATTCACTGGAATAACCTCCCCAGGGATGTGTGGAGTTCCCATCACTAGAGATTTTCAAGGTGTTAGATAATCTCTCATCTAGGCTTCCTTTCCCATGAAAGGTTGGACCAGATGATCTTTCAAGGACCCTTCCAGCCTGGGCTGTTCTATGATTCTATGATTAATTTTAAATTAGATAAGACACATTAAAAAAGTCAGGATTTTTTTTTTTTACGTGCAGATGTTAAGACCATTCACTTACCTGATGTTCTTGCAGATCAACTGACACTTGATGACATAGAGAAGTCTGTTAATGATGATATGAAACGTATCATTCCTTGGCTCCAGCAGCTCAAGTAAGTGACTTGAATGATTCACTTTGTTTTCATAAAATGAACTACCATATTCGTATTTTGGATGATCACACTTGCATGGCTTTGTGTTTTACACAATAGGGCATATACTTTCTCACTGTTCTGAGCAACCTTAAGTATTTTCCATCTCTTCTAAGTGGGTGGTGGAAATTCTGGTTTTGCTTGGAGTTTATTCTATAGCCCTCCTTTAGCCCCCTTACACATAGCCTCATGCATTGGTATGCACATACTCTGCATGAAGTCTTTTCACTTTAAGTCAGTAGCAGATGACTTGCTTTCTGAGGATCTCATTTTGTGTTCATGTTTATTTTCTATATCCTTTATTCCACCCTGTTTCTACCACTGAACTGCTTGTTTCTCAGCAAGAACATCTCCCTTCTCACAACATAGAGGAAAAACCAGGAAGTGGCCTAGGATGATTTAAATAATATCTGTCTATCTGCTAATACTTCAGCCCTTGCTGGTTTAAAGCTCTAATCTTCCTTCTATGCAGCCCTGAGATTTAAGCACAAGATACATTTGGCTCCCAAAAGAGGTTGTAGCAAATAATACAAATACAATTTGCATCTGCATGAAAACTTAAGTTCCACCTGCTCTGTCATTTTGGAAATTCCCAGTACTCTGAGTTAATTGCAGGGTGAAACCTCTATTTGAAGAATTTTGCTTCTAAAAGAAGCATGATGACGCATGAAGTGCTGGCACCCTGGAGAAACTAATCAACCTCCCTTTGTTATAAATTATGTACTTGAGATAATTGCTTGGGTAGTGCTGCAGTTTTTGAGGAAGCTGGACAGATCCATGAAATGTCTTTTAGGACAGCTGTAACATGTCTACAAGAATAAACACGCTGTGTCATGATGGAGGGATGCTCAGCACCCACACTTTCCACTGCTGTCTTCAGTGGAAGGTTAACTGAAAAACCAAGCCAGACATTTCTGAGTGCCCTTCAAGCTTAGCTAGGCTTTCTGGCCTTTCATTATAGCCAAAATCCATTAGAATAGAACAAAGTTTAGTTCCAAACATTAGAATAATTTGGTGACTTGCATGTGCTTCTTCATGTCCAAACTTAATCAGGTGAATGAGTTTGCTGATAACATAATGCAAAGTGACGTCCAGCTTTGGTTACTTTTTACTGTATTGCTTACCAGCATAGGGGAGCAAAGATTTTCCTTTCCATACCAAAAAATAATTGAAGATCCCTAATTGTAAAATAACTGTAATCTGCATGGGTTTTAATTTGTCCCTGTCTTTTCTATATTGCAATTACATATTGTAGCGTATAAAAATTTATGTATTCTTTCAGCAAAACATTTTCAGGGCTTTTCTTCTTATATTAACAGCTATCTTTTACCCAAATGGAAGACAAGATATGGACATAGTAATAAGAAAATACAAACTCTTGTCACAAATCATCTGTGTGATTTTTCTGTTTATAACTTGTGCAGCAATGATAGATGTTGACTTAGAATATGACTGACTTAATTTGACACTAATGCTCTAAACAGCAGTATACTAGAATAATTTAAAACTGCCTCAGGGTACTAATGCCTTTCTTTCAATGCAAGGTTCTGGCTTGGACAGCAACGTTGCAAACAGTCTATAAAGCATCTGCCTACAGTGAGCAATGAAACTCTTCAACTAGCTAATTATGCTAGCCATCCAGTGGGAAACCTTTCCAAACACAAATTGTTTATCAAACTCACTCGCCTTCCACAGTACTACATTGTAAGTAGCTGAAAAATGCTTCTGTCTTTTGCTCCCAGTCATGGATATGCCAGACAGTTTTTGCTGCACTGTTAACTCTAACATTAGGAACCGAGTCACCAATGTAATCCTCAACTCTCCTCTCTCCCTCCCTTCTCTCATTCAGTGAGTTTATTAAGGAGTCAGGCTTATAGAGAGGAGGGGACATAAAGTTTTATTACTCAGCAACCTTCTCAGCAGCCATTCTCTTTATGTTTCCTGAAAGTTTATCATCTTTCTCTTCTTGGATCACTTTCCTAGCCACAGTACTAATATCTTGAAAAAGACTTGTGTCTTTTCTTTGACAGGGAGAGGGTAGGAACTGATGTAGACGTATTCTCAGCTTGAGGGTCTTTTGAATTTGTTGTTTTGTTTTAATATAGGTTGTAGAGATGTTTGATGTTCCTGGCAACCCCACAGAACTAGAGTACAAGTACTATTTTCTCTCTGTGAGCTATGCTGAAGGAGATGACAGCCCTGCTACTGCACTTTTACTACAGCAGTTCAAGCCAAACATTGAAGAGTTGGTACTAGACACAAAAAGTGGGAAACAAATGAAAAGTGGTGTCAAGCGCAAGGTATGTGCTTCAAAAGCCATTGGGCTAGTTGTAGAGCGTGAAAGCTAAACACATGTTCTGAGCATCAATACCAGCTTTAGTAGTGGTGTTTCAAAAGTTTGTGTGGCTTACATCCTGCTTGTATTACAGCTTGGTTCTCTGGGCTGCTTCCCTAGGGAGATGTTGGGAAACTATTTTGAAACAATTGTCTTTTCATTCATGCCAGGCCTTGTCAGCTGTTGTAAAGAACCAAGGCAGAGCACTATGCAGAGGTAGCAAGAGTAGCTTGTATACACAGAGTGCTGGTATCTGCGTCATACGCTTTGTGCCATGTAGGTGTAGTCTTTGAAAGACTTGCAGGGGCTGATAAGTGTTACTTCTGGGGTCAGCCTGACATGGGTTAGTGATATGTAAATACTGTTTTAAGGAAGGAGGTTATTTTAAAATTACTTCAACTGAATTGTTTCTATCCTGAAGTACCAGATCCTTTCAGTAGACTGTGCTAAGGGTGTGATTAATTTAAAACTTGGATGAGTGAGATTATTCTCTGGTATCTTTTCCAAATGTGCAAGTACCTTTGTCTTTATTTTAATTCTAGCTATCTGGTGATCCATGTTCCATAGAACCTAAGAAACCAAAACGATCGGGAGAAATGTGTGCCTTCAATAAAGTGCTAGCTCATATTGTAGCCATGTGTGATACAAATATGCCATTTATAGGGCTTCGTATGGAGGTATGTGTTAAAAAATACTTTGTTTCCTTCTTCCTCTCTACTGCTTCTGATTCTCTTGTCTAGATGCCACTATTCATCAAACTAGTTCACTTTGGAGTTCTTCCGCCAGCTGAGCCTGGTTCCTCTAGTCTTGTTAGAGCTAGTTCTCTAATACCAAGCGCCATAAAAAGCTTGAAAAACTTAGAGAAAAGCTAAAATGAGAATGAAAGACAGTCGTGGGAGGGGTTGGGAGACAGCTTCATACCAGATTTGCATAGACTCTTTTTTGGATTTCCAATGCTTGAAGATGTGAAACATCTGTCACCCTTGATGGTGGTGGTAGGGGAATCCTTGAAAAGTTAATTTGTTTGACTTTTTACTTGGGATAACATTTTTCTTGTTCATTCCTAGTTATCTAATATGGACATTCCTCACCAGGGAGTACAAGTAGAAGGAGATGGCTTCAGCCATGCAATACGTTTACTAAAGTAAGAGGATATGCTCCTGCGTTTTCCTTTTATTACTGTACATATGCTTGAGAGAAGGAAAGGATTGTTTGGAAAGTAACATTAAAAAAATGGGGTGGGATTTTGGTTTGGATTTTTTGTTGGTTTAGGGGGGTTTTGTTTTGTGAGTCTTTGTTAATTATTGTGTGTCTTGCACTCTTATATGAAGCAGTGCTGGAGAAAAGAAGAGTAGACATAGAGCCAGCTATAATTTCTTTTCCTTCATTAGCTTAAACTGGGAAGGTCTGAAAACAGTCTGACAGTCCTCAGTCCTAAAATCAAGGCAGTGCTAAGGAAGATATGGTGATGATTCTTCAACATGAAATTGCAATTTTAGATCAGATCAGAGGCCTACATACTCCATATGTTATTTGACAATTACCAGTATGTGATGCTGCCAATGAAAATTCAAGGAATCCCAAAAAAGACATCATCTGGACCAACTTTCTGCTCAAAGCAGGATTGATCAACTGTGTTTTCCAAACTTCAAGGGTGTTTATGCCCTCCCTGGGCACAGCAGTCTCGAATGCTGACTAGAGGAGAGTTAGTCACTTGATTGCCTGGCTAATACAGCCCAGGATGTATCAGTCTGTTGTTGCTGCAAGGGCATGCTGCAGACTTCTGTTCAGTCTGTATGCCAAGGCCCCAAGTTCCTCTTCTGCAGAGCTGCTGCCCAGCCAGTCAGTCCCCACGCCACTATTGCTCAAGGTTATTTGGGCCCAAGTGCAGGACTTTGCATTATTTTTGTTGAACTTCATGAGATTCCTGTTAACTTTTTCTTCCACTCAGTTGAGGGGGGGGGCAATGACTGAGCAGCTTTTGATGTGCACCTGGAGTCCAGCCAGGGTCAGCCCACCACATTTTCCCTTAGTCAGCATGCAAACATCAAGTGGATTTCAAACTGCCCAGGCCAGAGGAAATGTGCTACTCAGAGCATCTGAAGTATTCAGAGAGCAGATATAATGAGTAATTCATGTAGTGGGGTTGATGACAACCACTTATCTGTTTTACCAGACATAGATGAAGTGCCACAGCAGCTAATGAGAGAGAAAGATAGGGTGAGAAAAGAGATGTGATAATGGCAGTCTGAGCAGAAACAATTATTTCCAGAGAAAGGTTTCTTTAACTTACCCTAAACAATGGGATACACAGTCCAAATATTACCTACGTAGTACTTGAGAACACTCATTCTAATAGCAAACAGCTGTTTAATTCAACCACTTTTATGCCATGTGCTTAGTGTTCATGGACATTTGTATGACTCGAGTTTTGGTCAGCTGTTCAGGAAATGGCTGATCTTCTCAGAAAGTATCTGTCCTGCATATGAAGATACTCACTGTTTGACTTCAGTCAAGCATTATTCCTCATTTCCCTCCTTGAAAGGAAAGGCTTAATTCATTATATCAGGGAGTAGAAATTGCAAGATGACCATTGTTTCATGTGTAGATTGAAAATTTTGGGTCCAAATTGTTCTTGGGAGCCAGACATACATTTATTCTTTGAAGAATTGTTTTAAAATTGCAGCCTGGACTCAAAGAATGTGGGGCTCATCACGCTGCACACATTTTTCAGATGCAGCATCTTGAAGTTGCCTTAAGGATGCCGAATTTAGATTGCTGATGGTGCTTGCAAGAAGCAGTACATGGCAGGGTAGCTCAGTCTCATGCATGTGAAGAATTCACCAAGATTGTATTTTGGGGGGGTTCAATTTTTATACGCGGCTGACACTTTTTTGTTCACTTACATTTAATGGTGAGCAAAGGTCATCCTTGAAAGTTATATAGATGCCGTCAATGGCAAAATTTGGTATCAAGTATTTTTAATCATGTTAGTATGTGTTACTGTCTTAGATAAATACCAGATTAGATCACAACCATTCGGAAAAGAGTTTTCTGAAACTCTGTTTCTTCATTTTCTGGAAAGAATATTGATAATTTCTAACTACATAATCTCCTAGTTAAAGACCAAAATGGAGGTCGGATACTGAAGATTACTGTTGTAACTCTATTTAACTTGAAGCACATATACAGTCTTAAGATTGTCTTCATATTACACAGAGAAACAGCAACAGAAGCAGAGAAACAATGAGAATTGCATTGTTGCCTTCCTCATCTTTCATGTGTTCATGAAAGACCATCTAAACTTCTGATTGATAATATTCACTTTCATATTGGCTGGTACAAAATATATAAAGTAAGGATAAATTCTTTTCAATGAATATTGTTTGGATTCTCTCATCCCATGTTCCAATTTGGTACACCAGAACACAACATGCTGAATTCTGAGCATGCTAGAAAGCTGGGTTGTTCTTGATAAATCCCTTATTTCTTTATCTAATTAAAGAAAAATACAAGCTAAAACTTTTAGCCTTTATGAAAGCTTAAGCTTAGTAAATATTACAATTACCTACCTGTTTTCTACATAGCTGTAGTTCACCAGTGTATTTTCCTCTCTTCTGGTGTATGTTTCTTAAGGAAGTTTCTCCCATTAAAACATTCTGTAGATTAAAGGGGCAAAAATGACTTACTGCTTGTTGAATGCACTACACAGCTTCTATGAACATAAAAATTTAAACCTACTGATCTGTAAATGAGAAAAAGTATTATTTCCACCTAAGTAAGCACTACACATCCACTTAGGAAACTACTGCATATTAGCGTGGAACTATTATTTAGAGCAAATTAAAAAATGTGTATGATCAGCCTTGCAGCTTGTCACAAGCCACTTATTGCTTGATCAGCTTACCCAGGATGTGGGAAATTTCAAAGACAATAAGCAAATTCTGCTTCCAGATTCTCACCACACTAATTAACTATGACTTGCTGTTCCTTTTGTGTATTTAGGGAACCTTCTTTGACTTCATAGCTATCCCTGGCACTGTAAGATGAAACAATCTATTAACTCTGCTATTCTGTATAGTTAAAAATGGGTTATGTATTTAACATCGGCAAAGTATAGTTATGAAGTTTAACCATGCAAGGTTAAACCGTGCAAACCGTGCAAGGTCCTACACCTGGGTTGGAGCAATCCCAGGCACAGCTACAGGTTGGGCAGAGAAGAGCTTCAGAGCAGCCCTGTGGAGAAGGACTTGGGGGTGTTGGTTGATGAGAAAATGAACATGAGCCAGCAGTGTGTGCTCGCAGCCCAGAAAG
>JANHGB010037504.1:45581-82455 GCA_026283785.1 Coracopsis vasa
ACAGTTCCATGTCCTTTTTATGTTGAGGACACCAGAACTGTACACAATACTCCAAGTGAGGTCTCACGAGAGCAGAGCAGAGGGGCAGGATCACCTCCTTTGACCTGCTGGTCATGCTCCTTTTGATGCAGCCCAGGATACGGTTGGCTTTCTCGGCTGTGAGTGCACACTGAAGCCGGCTCATGTTCATTTTCTCATCGACCAACACCCCCAAGTCCTTCTCCACAGGGCTGCCTTCAATCTCTTCTCTGCCCAGCCTGTAGCTGTGCCTGGGATTGCTCTGACCCAGGTGTAGGACCTTGCAGTTGGCATGGTTAAACTTCGTAAAGTTGGCATCAGCCCACCTCACAAGCATGTCAAGGTCCCTCTGGATGACATTCCTTCCCTCCAGCATATCAACTGAACCACACAGCTTGGTGTCATCGGCAAACTTGCTGAGGGTGCACTTTTTCATCTTTTTTGTCTTGTTTCTCTGTTTAAAAGCTTTATATTGTTGTGCTTTTACTTCACCAGGAGATAAGGGCAATTCAAGAGATCCATATAAAAGCTGGTCTTAACTCAGAGTGCTTTTCTAACATGCTTATTGCAGTCCTTGAAGAAGAATAGGATATCTCACTATGCAGTCTAGCCATCTTTGCTGTTGATTTGTTCATTCTCGCATGTCCAGACTTGGAAGTCCTTCAGGAAATGTTGGAAGGTAGTATTTTTTAGTTTTGGAGCTGTACTGTGTCTAATTGCTCATATTTTTTTTTTTTTTCAATCATTAATAGAATTCCTCCCTGTAAAGGTGTAAATGAGGAAACACAGAAGGCTCTCGACCGATCTCTTCTTGATTGCACTTTCCGATTACAAGGTAGAAATAATCGCACATGGGTGGCTGAGCTGGTGTTCGCAAACTGTCCACTTAATAGCACTTCATCTCGGGAGCAAGGTAAGTTTTATTTAGGAAAACTGTAGCTTGTAGTTTACATTGTCTGTTCCAGTAACGTTTTGGAGTTATTGGACAACTGTCTGCTCCTAAGATTTCTAATAAACCACAGTGTACCTGAAAAAAAATTTTTGACTGCTGAGTTGATGCACTTTGATTATTTAAATATACTTCCTGATCACTTGCTGCAGTTCACTCATAGACTATAAACCACAGTTTAGGAACCACTAGTTTAATCAGTATTTGCCATCTCCTCACACTGCAGGACCAACCCGTCATGTTTACCTGACGTATGAAAACCAGTTGTCTGAACCAGTTGGAGGTCGCAAAGTTGTTGAGACGTTCCTTAATGACTGGAACAGTATCGCTCGGCTGTATGAATGTGTCCTGGAGTTTGCACGGTCCCTACCAGGTACAGAAATCGCCTCCTGTTTATGAAAATTACATGCTTACAGATTACTGTGATTTTTCTCACTGTCTTTTGCCTCCTTTCTTCAAAGACATACCCAACCACTTAAACCTGTTTTCAGAAGTTCGTATCTACAATTACCGGAAACTTATCCTTTGTTATGGAACTACCAAGGGGAGCTCAGTAAGTAACTCTTAAGTGCACTTAAAATGTATGCTTGAAAACACAATGGGTAGGGCTAGAGTTCTGAGAACTCTGCTGCAAAATATGTCTTTGTAATACGTGATTGTGGAATTAATATTGATGAATGTAGAAGAGAGCAGAAGAGGGTGCCAGCTTGCTAATTTGCTAGGTTACTACATGTTCAGAATTTTTGAGGATTTGTGTAAGATGCTTTAAATTGTGGAAAGGACAGTTGTGTGCTTCTGATTGATGAAAGCTGGTGTGGCAGTCTTTTTCCGATAAACTTATGGTAAGTGTTGCTGCTGATCACTGCTGTACTGGGATATATGGACACATGTAAGCTGAGTGCCTAATTCTGCCTTAGAAGAAAGGACTCTTAACAAACTTTTAAATGTAGTATTTTGCTTTCAAAAGAGAAGATCCTTCAATATTTTGTAGTGGTGCTGTTCGCTTGTTTAGAACTTTAGCTTACTCTGTAGTATTTGAATTTACAGCTTATTAATTACTTTGTAATTAACTGACTACTTGCTCACACCCTTCCCTTGAATGCAAGGTAGAGGAGGAAGTAAGTGCACATGTGTTAGACTAAGAATATATTTTTGTGTGCAACTGATGCAAAGTAGCTGATGCACCTGAAATTTGCTTCCTGGAAGGTTTTAGTGTTCACGTTGTAAGCTGAATTTTTAGGAGTATTTCTGTGTGCATTTTATTGGTACAGTTAATAAGTAACTAGAGTAGCAGTGTGGATTCTGCGTGTGACTTCCTTACATGTTAGCATGTCTAGTTCTGATTTTTGTGTGATATGACTGAGAAAACCTGTCCACCTCCAGTAGCTCATTAATCAGTTCTCTGCAGCATGAATCTCTCAAGTTTAATTTTCTGTATCTTGCCTTTGGCAAAAAAAGGCTTTTTTTCTTTCTGTTTGACTTGCTAAAATAGTTCTCCAGTTTTGTGGTTGCCAACAATCCAGCTAGCTAAATGGTTGTTAAAGCTAACAGCACTATTTTTTTCCCCCATAACTTCAGCAACTTTTGAGGAAGGTGAATTAAGAATCTGAGGTTTGATGAAAAATGGGAGGAAAAAAATTAAAGCAGACCAGCTTTCTTGTTATAACCTCATAGTTGTTCTAGTTTCCAAGACCATTTTATGTTCTTAATATTGCAGATCAGCATTCAGTGGAATTTCATACTCCAGAAATTCCACATTTCACTGGGAACTGTTGGCCCAAACTCAGGTTGCAGTAACTGTCACAACACAATTCTGCACCAGCTCCAGGAGATGTTCAATAAAACACCAAATGTGATGCAGTTGTTACAGGTAAGGTTTTAAAACTTGTCTCAATCAAAGTGCAATATAAGTAAGAGCTGAATTCAGATTAAACTGTTCTCTTTGAAATTACATGTATGTGTTATTGTTTATGGATCTCATTTGCAGAAGGTGGCTTGGGGAAGATTGTATTCCCACCTGCCATGTCCCCATTTTCCCTGACCTTTACTCAGAAGTAAGCTATTTGATCTCTCAATATCTGTTCTCTCTCAGGTTTTGTTTGACACTCAGGCTCCATTAAATGCTATCAACAAACTTCCAACTGTGCCCATGCTGGGTCTGACTCAACGCACCAACACTGCCTATCAGTGTTTCTCCATTCTGCCACAGTCACCCACGCATATCAGGCTGGCATTTAGGAATATGTACTGCATTGACATCTACTGCCGGAGCCGTGGTGTTGTGGCGATACGTGATGGGGCTTACAGTCTCTTTGACAATAGCAAAATAGTTGAAGGATTTTACCCTGCGCCTGGATTAAAGGTGACCATTTCTGTGTTTTCTGGCATATTATAAGCAAATGAGCTTCCAACAGGAAGTATGGGTCTGATGTGAAGAGCTTTGTGGAACTTTCTTTTGTGGAGAGCTGCAGTCCTAGACAGAAAACTTCTCTTTTAAAATAGCTTCTATCATTGTGTGGCAGGAGCCTGTGGCTTTTCTTTTGAATACACTACTGGTTTGCTTCTCCTGAAAAAATGCCCATTGACAGAATGCCTTAACTGGAGGCAGCTTCTACCAGTGCTAGTTTTACAGAACTATTGGAAAGTGGCACCCATTGTGAAACAGGATAGTGTGCTAATTTTTTTTCTGACAGTTGCAACTGAATACTCATTCTCTGACACTGCATGTAGCTGTTCTTAAACATCTTTTTCATGAATTCCAAATGGAAGGTTAATGGGAAGAGGAGGGGGATTGTAGATACCCGTGGAAAGCATAAGCGAATGAAATTGGGAAAGTAAGGGAGGAAATATTTCAAGAGGATGGGGAAATTCCTCTGGGTACAACAGAATACTATGAAGGAGGTGCCTGGGATGTTCTTACCCAAACAGGGCAGCTGTAGGCCTGATACAAAAGCTCAGTAGGTTCTGGATACACTGAGTTGTTCTGGAACAGCTATTTTGGGGGTAGGCTTTTCCTTATTTTTCAGGAAAAAATAAAAATGTTGGTATATGACTAGAGATATTTCATATTAATGAGCAGGGTGTCTTGGTTGGTGGTGATGCAAGGTGCCCCTTTTGTAAAAGAGAAAGGGAATTAAGTTTAAATATCCACTGAGAAGGTCTGTTTATGAACGGATCTATTTTGCAAACTCTTCATACTGCATATAATGAATGGCCCCTAGTAGTTAGTTCTAGAGACCTGCCTGTTTCTTACATGCTGTAGCTGATAAAGATAGTATTAAAGCTCATCAAATACCTTGCTCATTTATGTAATAAAATTTAAATGGGGAATTGCTAACAAAAGTGACTTTTCCACAGACATTCCTGAACATGTTTGTTGACAGCAATCAGGATGCACGAAGACGATCTGTAAATGAAGACGATAACCCACCTTCTCCTATTGGAGGAGACATGATGGATTCTTTGATATCACAGCTTCAACCCCAGCAGCCACTGCAGCAATCACAACAACAGGTACCCTCTAGGCAAAATAAGCAATGTTTATTGTCTTCCACAACTGCAGGTTTCTAAGCACTTAAGTTCTAAAAAGATTAGCAGTAAAAAACAGAAAGGGAGACTATAAAACTGCTCTGCTATGGAATTCGTATTAATTTATTTTGCTATTTCTCATTCCAGTGTAAATAGCCCATAGCATATGAGCGACAGCTTTGGAAGGTCGCATGAGACTTGTTGCTTTAGAAGCAATGGACTGATGGAGGGAAAATGACTGTTTAAAATAAAAGGTGGTAGAGGGAGTCAGGAGGCTTTGCTGTTACGGGGTGGCAGATAAAAGAAGTGAGGTGTAGAGGTGTTATGTCTTGAGGAGAAACTGCAAAAATTCGCTGGCAAAAATAGTGAGCACTGAACAAGGTGGTGTAGAGAATAAAGCTACTCTGTTGATGGACCTATAAGATTTCATAGGCGGGGACCAAACTCATTACTATTCTTTTACACATACTTAACTTTAGTTGTAGTACAAAATGATCAAAATTTTTTGTTGTTCTGTGTTGACAATTTCAGCCATTTGCAAAACAGGCAGGAGCATCGGGAGCATACCCTCTTACTTCACCTCCCACCTCCTATCACAACACAGTAACGCCATCTCCATCTATGATGCACACACAGTCACCAGGTAAGATGGCTGAGAGTTTATATGCTAATCAGGTGCTGGAAGTGTAAACACAGCTCTTTGTGCATGCCTTTTTTGTTACTTGAGCTATGTTTGGCTCCAAGTTAGCCAAGAGAATGCACTTTATATTGTGGAAAAATAGCAAAGTCTTGTCATACATGTTTTGGAAAGTCACGTTTTGAAGCTAAAGCAAACAAAAAAATCCATGAAACTGTCATCTTTAAATGTGTAATATTTGGGACTGTTTCATTCTTACAGCTTACAACTTGCTCAGATCAAAACCTGTTAATTTTAAATACCTGCTTCTCCAGAAAAGCTTTTTAACACCAAAGCTTTCTGCTCCCAGCTGTTACACACAACAGCTGAAAATACTTAGATTTGGGGAATGGCTGGGCAGGAGGAAATGCCATTCTTCAAGCCAAATATCTTGGAAAGTTTCCTTTGAGTAGTGAATCAGTCTGGGCAATATAATGCTTATGCATGTACAAACTAAAGCCTTTGATTGCAAAACAAATTCTTGTGAATCATGTTTGCTATCTCCCAAAAAAAGGAGATAACTGTGGCAATCAATAGAAAAAAATTACAGATTTCCCATTTTTCTGTTCTAATTTGAGTGATGTCTTTGATTAGGAAATTTGCATGCTGCAAGCTCACCTAGTGGAGCTTTAAGAGCACCATCACCAGCATCCTTTGGTCCAACTCCTTCACCTTCCTCTCTTGGAATCACAATGGGACAGACAGCTAACTTTGCCAGCCCACATGGTGAGTTTTTTACTGGCAGGTGTATATATTAGTGACAGGGACCAGATTTGCTTCTTGAAATTAAGTCTTTAAGAGCAGACTTTGGTTTTGTAATTAGCTTAAGTAGTTGTTTTCATATGTGTGGGTGTAAGCCTTAGGAGTAATCAAAAGTGGCTGCATGGCACATTAAAGTGTTCCTAACATTTAAAAATTGACTATCAGTCACTTTTTCCTGCTTACTAATGTGGGGAAATTCCATGTGGTCTTGTAGCAGAACAATGGCTGCAGCTTTTAATCAGCATTGTCTCTTGTTAGATTAGTTAATGTGTTTTCACTGCTTACGTTTCCTGGAAAAGTTACTGGAACAGGCTAGAAATTCAGACACTTGCCTTTTGAAAACGTTGTCAGAGTCCTGCTGGTTTGACTGTATGTGAGTAACATGCTTTCTGGTTGTTGCCTTTTTTAAGTTTTTTTGGAAAGCTGCCAAAACAATTGTTTGTTATAATCACAGTGCATTGGAAACCATTCCATAGATCACAATAAATGAACAGTTCAGACTGTAATTTTAGAACACCAGTTTAACTGTCAAGATGAAGAAAGTGAGATAGATGTACAACAGACTGTTTAAGAAGCTTGTTCTGATAGGTCTGTGTAGCAGAGTACAAAACCAAAGCTACTTCTGAGGAGGTAACTGCAAGATACTGAATAGATAAGGAATGGTCTAGCTGAGGCTTTCATTTGCTAAGGAGCAGTTGAAGTTCAGGTCTATAGGCAAGAGCTCTTCTTAATTTAGAACCTGTTACATGTTGAACAGGCCCGTTTGCTGTAACAGTGAGTTTTGTTTTACTTTTCAAAAAATACAACCAGAAAAACCTTGACTCTGTATCTTGTGGGTTTTTTATATCACTTTTTTATATATATCGCTTCCATGCTTTACAGATTTGGTAAGCCTTTTTTCAATTTCTACATTACAAGACCTTGTAATTTGTTAAAAAATAACAGTTTTGTAACATCTGTAGGTACGATAGACCCAAGCTCACCATACACTATGATGTCACCCAGTCAGCGTGCCGGGAACTGGCCAGGATCTCCTCAGGTCTCTGGTCCATCACCAGCAGCACGGATGCCTGGAATGTCACCAGCCAACCCTTCCCTTCATTCGCCTGTCCCAGATGCTTCTCATTCCCCACGAGCTGGAACAAGTAAGCTTTTTTTATTAGTGTTAAGACTGTGAAACACTAATGTTTAACATTTCTAGTTCTGTTCTTTTTGATAGTTTTGTGCATCAGCCTAATGGCCCTTACTGCCTCATGCAGTAAAATATCTAAAGAAATGAAGCCTTTATTCTGTCCTAGTGCAAACTGGAAAATTAATTAAATCATACAGCAGGATTGATAACTCTTGATGCACTGCAGAAATAAGTCTTAAACTACTGAGCTCTGTGACCAAGAGAAAATTCTTTGGAATAGAAACAATGATAAGCTTATTTGCTTACCCAAATACTGACTTTTCACATCATAGGGTTGTTACGCTGCTTTTGCACGACTGATTTAGCCATCTTTGCATCTCATTGAGTTTGTTGTACAAGCCTGCTATCTGCTGGCACTTTGCAGAAAGAGGAAAAGGGAGTAGGATTTTATGTTACTGAGATTCTCTGCATGGGTGGAGGGTCAAAACGCTAATTCTTTGTCCATCCGTTGGATATCGCTAGGCAGCCAAATTCTTAAATAAGAAGGATTAAAATTTGGCCCAGAGAACTCATTGCTTGTATAGTGATGGCAAATAAAATGAACATGTATCTTATGCTACAGCTGAAATACTTCCTTACTACAAGTACTTTTGCCTTGTCAATAGGTTCCCAAGCAATGCCAACCAGCATGCCTCCACCTCGTAAACTACCTCAGCGCTCTTGGGCTGCATCCATACCTACGATCCTTACCCACAGTGCCTTGAATATTCTGCTGTTGCCCTCTCCTACCCCTGGGCTTGTACCAGGACTAGCTGGCAGCTATCTTTGCTCCCCTCTTGAACGATTCCTTGGATCAGTTATTATGAGGAGGCATCTTCAGAGGATCATACAACAGGAAACGGTATGATTTAGATTGTTTTAATATTGACCTGTGAGTATGATTTCACAACTGTTCTTCTTCGTGCTTCTGTACTCTGTGTCTTTCAAATCAGGCACAAACTGAAATGCTTCATATATAATACGTATTTGCGGTATGTCCATTGAGAGTTAACTAGAGCAGTCACAGGGTTACTGTGGATGCCATTACTTAGCAGGAGTGTCAGTGAAATCAGCTACTAGTTGACAGTAACTGGACTACTCAGTCATGAATGTTGCTTTAGTTTTTGGGACAGACAGTGTGCACGTCTTCACTTCTTTGGCATTGATTCAGTGGCAGAAAAAGAAGCCAAATCTTGCATAAGCTTCGTTCTCAAGGCAATTTTACCTGCATACAACTATTACCTGTTTCTCTCTCTGTAAAGAGGGCAGATTGATCACGACAGTCTTGGAAGTGAATGTGTGCATGTACATGCTATTTACAAATGACTGATAAAATGTGATGCTTCCTTTTATGCAGCTACAGTTAATAAACTCCAATGAACCAGGTGTAATTATGTTTAAGACGGAGGCATTGAAGTGCAGGGTTGCTCTCAATCCCAAAACCAACCAGACCTTGCAACTGAAAGTAACACCTGAAAACACAGGGCAGTGGAAATCGGAGGAGTTACAAGTTTTGGAGAAGTTCTTTGAAACAAGGGTATGTGCTCAAATCATAACTGTTTCAATTTATGTGCATTACTTTTAATCTCTGGTGCCATTTTGAGTGGTACTGTTGACTTTCATTGGCATGTTTAAGGCCTGCAGAATATAAAATGAACAGCTGTGCATGCTGGTTACCATATTAAATGATACAGCTATTATCTAAATAGGCAGTACTAAATAGTGTCTTTCTTTAGGTTGCAGGACCACCTTTTAAAGCAAATACCCTAATAGCCTTCACAAAATTACTAGGGGCTCCAACGCATATCCTCAGGGACTGCGTACACATAATGAAACTTGAGCTGGTAAGTTAACTCCTCTATTTAGTTCACCCAACTTTGGTTAATATATTTTAAAATAAAAAGTGCTGTATCTTTATCTATAAACACATACATTATTCTAAATTTATGCATATGTTATTTGGTGTTAATAAAGAAGTTTCAATTTCACTACTAGCCTGCCTGGAAACTCTCAGAATTTCTCCTTTAAACTGATGGGTTTGAGAAACCTCAGGCACATGACTGCGTAATAGGCACATACATAAGCTGGCTGGAATCTTCCTGATTGTATTCTTGTTTAGCCTATGCTCAGTTCTTTCCGAGTCGTTCTGAAACCTGGCAGCATCTGCAAGTTTAGCTAGAGAGACACATTCTACTTTCTAACACTCCCCTAGTTCATCGCCATGTATGTCACTGATGTGAGACCTTTGCTGGTCTTTCTCTGTGCTGCTCTTTCTTAACAGTTCCCTGATCAGGCGAGTCAGCTGAAATGGAATGTGCAGTTTTGTTTGACAATTCCTCCCAGTGCACCGCCAATTGCGCCTCCAGGAACACCTGCTGTTGTGCTGAAATCCAAAATGTTGTTTTTTGTAAGTAGAGCTATCTGTTTTAAAATTCTGTGGGCTGCGTGTCTTTGAAATCATCATGGGTTAGTAGCCAAACGTAAGCATGCTATATCTGACAACTGTAATAGCTAAAAATGTTTTGCAATTTGGAAGCATCTCTTTTTTGAGTTCAGTTAGTATTCCTGTTCTACCTCCTATAAAAGCACAAAACTCTTCATGTTTTGTGTTCTTGGAGAGATGTTGACAGTATATAAACGTCAGTTCTCTCTGGGCTGCAGGTACCTTCAAATGTTCAACTGCTGGGTACGTTTTTCTTCTTGGAGGTTCTAAGCACACAGATTAAGTGATGCACAGATTTGCAGCGATGGGAAAGGATAGGAGGAATGAGATGTTTAGAACAGATCCACGTTAGTGTCATCTCTGAGGCAGTGCTCACTGTAGGGTGCTTTTGAGAAGAAAATAGCCTACACCTTATTGATAACTTTCCTGTTACAGAATCAATGTCTGAAAACTGAGGGGGTGGAAGTGCATGCTGTCTGTAGGCCTAGAGTGTTTAACTGTATCAAAAGTTGCACCGGAGTGTGTGGTCATTCGGTTTAACACACTTTTTGATTCTTTCCCACAGCTCCAGCTAACACAGAAAACAACAGTCCCACAGGAAGCTGTTAGTATTATTGTCCCAATTATTTATGATATGGCTTCGGGTACAACACAACAGGCTGACATTCCCAGGCAGCAGAACTCTTCTGTTGCTGCTCCAATGATGGTTAGCAATATTCTAAAGAGGTTTGCTGAACTGAATTCACCACGAGCAGGTACTGTACATGTCCAGTAGATACATTCTCTTCACCCAGACATCTGTGGCAAATCTCCAGTGTCAAACTAAACCTCTCTTAAGTCTGAATTCTTCTTGGTTTCTATCATATTTCTTTAGTGATTATAAACTCCTGATGTGACAGGCAATACTTAACTTAATAGCAAGTGCTGGCAACACATCAGAAGGTTACAGTGATGATGTAGGCTGAATTTTGCTGTTCTGCCTGAGTGATAAATGCATCTCTTGTTGGCCCAACTCGTGCTGCACAGCAGGAGTCACACTTTTTAACAAATGGGCCCAGAATGAGTCACAAGAAGTATGCTATGGTCAAGTATTAGTTTTCATGGCTAATTCTTAAGTTACTAAGGTTAACAGTAGAATATAAAGGGATGTTAAAGAAGTTATTGGAACTTGTCCATGTGCTGTGAATGATTAAAAAGTAACTGGAGTGATTGTATACGCCTTTGTCAGTGTGTGCACTAACAGAGGCGCATACAGTTTTGTCCACCAAACGTACTGTGAAGTGTTTGAGCTAAATAGGTTGTTCTGAATGTTCATTGGCCCCTAGATAGTGCACTGTGAGCAATGTTGTGCTTTGATTTCCCTCTTGTTTGTCATGCTTTTCGGTTTTTTTGTAGTATCTGAAACATTGAACAACAGTAACAGGTTCTTTGGGCAGCATGTTGTCTGTAAGCAGTGGCTTGGGGTCTGTTAATACACAGATGGCTCATAAGAACAATAACTTTCAGTTCTGCTGTAGTTATATGCTGAAGAACAAAGCCTTTTTCCAATAACCCAGTGAACAGATTGAAGTTGTGAATCCAGAGGCTGAATTCTACTTCTGTATAATTATTCATGTGGTTGTTATGCAGTAATTTTAACTATGCTTGATGGTTTATTTCGATTGCTAGAACATGAGCAATGTTCATCTCAAGTTGGTGTGGATATGCATATGTTTCTTAAAATTGTGAAAAGATTTAAATTAACACACATTTTCTGTTTAACATATGGTAGTAGTGTGGGTAAATAGGAGAGAAAGTAGACTTGAGAACGTGTGAGCTTACCTGTAGGAGTTCTGTATGTGGTACAGAACTGTTCTTGCAGCGCTTTTGTGTCGAGATAAGTTAACCAAAGTTCAGGTGTTTCATTTGGAAGGTGCTTCCCCACTGAGTTCTCCTAGCGTGAGGAAGGGTAGATACTGGTTTTGCTGTTTGTTATTGCGCTAAGTTCTGTTTTAAGGTAAACCCTCCACAAAATGCTGCACCATAGGGAGTAATTGCCAAAGCTGCTCTTGAGTAACCCTAGTGAGATGTTGACTGATGATTATTATAGAGATCAGGACAGACAATTTTTGTTTGTCACACATTTTGAAGTAGTTTGGAGTTGTGGTACAGGGAGCAGAGAACAGAGAGGGAAAGAAAAGCGTATCTAAAGAGCTTGTGGCCACAAGTAGGACCTTATCCAGGCAAAAAAGAGTGTAGCTAACTGAGCAGAGGACTTTTCTAGTAGTCATTCCTCTGACTTCTAAAAGAAAGAACTAGTCTGTATGGATTTTTTTAATTTATTTAATTGTTTATTTCCAACACCACCAACCAGCCAAAAGAGTATCTTCCCTGAGGACACTTGAAATGCGTTTTCCTGTGTTCTTACTGTCAAAACTTGTATTATTATATCTGCTAAAAGAGAACAAGATACCTTCTTTTCTTTGCCATTGGAAGAGGATTAGAGACAGCAGATGAATGTAGATAGTTGGGAGACTTCTGTACATGGGAGATCCCAGATGCGTATCCTTTCTCTTCTGATGCTATTGTGCTGTACCCAGGATTTTCCTACCTGTGTTAGCTCTTCTGTTGCACTCACTGCATTTTGCTTGGTTAAGTGAACTTTGCACTGTTTGAGTCAGAAAGGACCAGGGCTTCCCATCATGCACGTATATTACTGGCACTTTCATTGTAACCCGTAATCAGTGTTGCCTCGTTTTGGGTGTATCCTTTTTACCTTTCTCTCTTTGTGAGAAAGTATTTTGTATTCAGCTTAATTTTCCTCTTAATAAAATGGTAGTGCCTGAAAAGTAAGTTCTTCTGGAAGAGTTTTCTTTTCAGATCTGTGGGCAAACACATTCTGCTGTGTTTAACAGTAAAACGTTGACTCATTGTGAGTGCACTGGCTTTCTGAGATCACTTTACCTATGCCTCCATGGGAAAAAATATTTTATTTGGGGGAAATAATGATATGAACTGAGATGGAATCAATGCTCTGGAATAATAGGGTTAAACTTGAGCTGTAAGTCTACAAGCTTATGTAGTGGACATCAGTCTGGTAAGGAAATGGAAGTCCCTGCAGATGCTGAAGGTGACCCTTTAGAGAGGAGCCTCAAGGGTCTTGTGATGTTTCTTAAAGCACTTAATGACTAAGTATTTTTCATTGTCTGTTTTCAGTGATGCAGTGGATGGTATTTAGCCCAGATATTAGCTTGGTATGATAATGACTTGTCCAAAATTATCTTGGGAATCCCTAGTTTGACAGTTAGGATTAATGCATTCCAACAGGCTCTGCTCCTATCTCTTTGCTCACACTGTTGCTCTTTCAGCAATAAAATTCAATGTCTTCTCATTGCTGTTTCTTGACATATGCAGGAAAAACTCAGCCCACAGTGACCAGGGTATGATAGAAGCTATTAATTGTATTCTCTTACCAGGAAAGAGTAGATGAAAGTCACACCTGCCTAATACTTCACCTTTTGTTGTTCTAATTAAACCCTCTTGATTCTATTGGTTTTAACTTTTTAAAGCTATTTCAGAATGTGTGTTTTTGTCAAAAAAAAATTACTGGTATTAAGAACTTGAGACAGCTGTGGCTGGGTTTTCCTCTCTGTATTGGATCTCAGCTGTTGGAAACAAAAGTCCATTTGTATTTTATTTTGCATTTGGATGTCAAGGGTAGAGCCAAAATAATTTGGTTGAAAGAAACAGTCTTCTGACTTTTGCCCAGTCTTGGAATTACAAATGTTTCCAAAACTAGGCTTAGGACAGAAAACATCTTCCAGCTGATTCAGACTTGAGTCATTTGAAATGTTTACTTTCTGCTCTTAATCAATACAAATAGGACTTGGAAAAGTGTTTCTTTTTCTTTAGAAGATGTAGTGCTTTTAATTAATAGCATGCAGAAAAATACGGATTGCAGTGCCACGTACGATAAATCCAAGTATAGACTCAATCTGACATTCAAAAGTGATTAAAAGTTAAAAGCTTCTTCTTGCAATTTCATGACCAACAAGAGCTGTCCTGCCGGGAAAGCCGGAGATACTTCCCTTAAAATCATTACAGATCCTGCTTGTTGGGGTGAAGGCCTGTGTGTGGAGTGATGCTAACCTGTTTCTTTTCCCTGTTCCAGGTGAATGCACAATATTTGCGGCCGTTCGTGATTTGATGGTTAATCTTACGCTGCCCCCTGGTGGGCGTCCGTAGACACTTTTAAAAGAAGGCTGAGAGACAAAACCGAAAAAAATAATAAAAAATAAAAAATAAAGCCTTCAGTTAAAAGAGGACGTTTTATTTTTTTTTTTTTTTAATTTTTTTTTAAGAGCTAACTATAATAAACTGGCAAACTTTCAGGGATGCACTTTCATCAAATGAGTATCACCACGACTTTTGTATAGTGCTGTTGTATAGTGTGTTTTAACGGGAGACACTTCAGACTAGGTAATAGATTGAAGTATCAGCTTGCTGGTAATAGATTTAATATTCTGTTTTATACTATAAAGATTATGAAAATGCCAAACTTGTTTGTTTTTCTGTTTTTTCTTATGTTTTGGTGTAATAGTCTTTTTTTAAGGCAGGTCTGTCATTTTTGAATACTGTAAAACTGTGACAAACTTTATATTGAAGCTGTATTTTAATATGACTGCTTTGAATCCTTAAACAATTTATTTGGGCTTGTTGTAAACATGTCCCCAAAAAGCAATATTTAATAAACTGGATTAAAAAATCTTAAACTGGATGTTGTATAATCTTAAACTTTATTCTTCTCTACTGTAGCTGCTGGCCAGACCTTCTGTATTCACAATTACCTAGCTATCTCTGTAGGTGTTTCCACACACATGTGCTGCTAACTTAAAAAAAAACCCACAAAACAAAACCTTATTTATTTGTTCTGTGGGTTTGATTTGTTCCAAGGCATAGGATGCAGAGTTTGTTTATTTTCCTGGTTGTATAAATAACCAGTAATTACTTAAAACAGTGCTTTGTTTCTTACAGTCCTAAGGAACTGCGTATGTTCTGTCCCAAAAGGAAAGGTTAGTGGAAGAAAGGACTTCTTTCATCTGTCACGGAGTTTGTAGCGGCAGACACCTCTGTATAGATTCATATTTGGTTTATTGTAAAGGCAGGTAAGGTAAAGACTTGAACTGTATACTGTGAAATAGAGGCTGATCCGAAAAAAGCTGATCCACAGAAGAAACAGCCTCACATATAAATTTTTGAATTGGATGTATGTAGAGAACTTTGTCAGGGATGAATGAAAGCTCTTGTAACTGAGTAAAATCTTCATCCTTAGGAATTACTTGGTCATTTAGCCATTTGTCCTCGTGGATCAGTGCTTTCCACTTTTTTATTGTGTTCAAGTTGGTTTCCTGACTTTCTGCGAGAGTAGCTTTCTGCTCTGCTGCCTCACTCCCTTTGCAGGGCTCTGTCAGGTCCCTGCTCAGCTGAATGATGCTTTAAACTAATTTTAAAAGCCTTTTGGTGGATGTATCCTAGCCTGCCTTGCTGGCATTAAGGCTGCCCATTGCCCCTGCAGCTGTTGCAGCGCTTCCTTCCTTGTGAATGAATGAACCTCTTTCAAAGCTCTTGCCATTAGAAAGAATCTTTTGGTTGGTGTCCACTGCAGATTTCAGCCTTGAACCTGTGAGTTTGGGTATTGTTACTGTATCACTGCTTCTCTGACCTGTGTGTATCTAACAGGTGGTCATGCAGTTTCTGCTTCTGATATACAAAACTTACCCACTGGAGAGAAAACCCTGGCACTCTTTTAAGTGTTTAATCTTTAACTGCTGCTACTCAGTTGGAAAGATTCTTTATTTCTACTATTTCGCAACTAAATTGATGTTTTAACATCGAGAGCTGATACGAGTATATCTGAAAACATACACCACATCCTAAAGAAGTTCCTAAGGAAAATGCTACTAGTAAAAGGAAGCATTTCCCACTGACACTTTGAAAGTCAAAGAAACAACCGTGTGTTGTACAAGTGCAGTTTTAAGTTTCATTTTTCATGTGTTCAGGGTAGTTTTCTGGTATCCAGATGTTATACCCATCTGCTGTGTTGGGACTGTTTTGTAGATTTTCATTGTTACAGGAGGTTTGGTTCTCCATTTATTTCACTAAGAGTGCCACAGTGACTCTACATCCTCTAGTACCTGTAGATTGTTTCTGATAAAACTGCCTGTAGGACAAGAAACATTTAATTACACAGAGGAATATAGCAGTTCTGAACTGATCCACAGATCCGGCATAGCAATGTTAGCCAGTGTCAAATGGGAATACAACTCTCTCTCCAAAAAGCTCCCCTGGATGACAGCAGGGGAATGATACATACTGCATTGGAAGAGACAGAGAAAAGCACTCCCATCCTTTGAAGCTGATTTTGCAGCAGAGTGAGGGATGGAGGGGGCAGCTGGGGAGCTGACTGAAAGTTAAGGGCATTGTCCAAGTGCTTCTTAAACACTGACGGGCTTGGGGTATCAACAACCTCTCTAGGAAGCCTGTTCCAGTGTTTGACCATGCTGTTAGTGAAGGAATGCTTCCTAATGCCCAGTCTAAACCTCCGCTGATGCAGCTTTGAACCATTCCCATGCATCTTGTCACTGGATAACAAGAAGAGCTCAGCACCTCCGTCTCTCATGTATCCTCCTCAGGGAGCTGTAGAGAGCAATGAGATTGCCTTTCAGCCTCCTTTTCTCCAACTAGAGAAGAGCCACTCCTCGCAGGACATTCCTTCCAGCTCCATCACTGGCTTTGTTGTCTTCTGGATGCATTCAAGGACCTTCACAGCCTTACATTGTGGGGCCCAGGACTTCACAGAGTGCTCCAGGTGAGGCCGCACAAGTGCTCAATACAGCGGGATAATCACCTCTCTTAACTGGTGGGTGATACTGTGTTTGATGCACTGTAGGATGAGGTTCACCCTCCTGGTCGCCAGGGCACACTGCTGACTCCTATTGAGCCTGCTATCGACCAGCATCCCCAGATCCCTTCCTGCAGGTCTGCTCTCCAGCCACTCCTCTCCCAGTTCATACTTGATATCAGGCCTCTGCTCGTGAAGTGCTGTGATGTTGTAGGAATGCACCATGATTTTCATGCACAGCTGAGAAGCTGTGGTGTTCGTTATGTACCCCCACAGAAGCAATTTGGCAATACTGAATGATGTTGCGCTTATCACACCCTTGTGCTGTTAAATAAGACCTAACGCTTTGACTTGCTGATCTGTTAAAACACCAGCTAGCCGGACAGACTAGATCTTGTTTAATTACATCTGTCCTTCATCCTTCTCACATCAAAAGCTGCATGGAAAAGAAGTGTTTGTATACATGTGGAATCAATGAGCATGTAAAACGAAAGGGGTAAAATGGATGTATGCCTGAACTATTTGAGCAGCCTGCAAAGCTGACTGTTTCCTAGGGATTTAGCTATGTTAAAATAGCTATTTTAATAACATTACTATGTGAGAATTGAAGTGTAACTTCAAATACTACTGAGACAATGCCTCCCTTTCCCATCCTCCCGAAGTGCTTGTTGAGCCCATCTTAGCCACAAGTCCTGCTTAGCGGTCACCCTCAGTGCACAGAGGAGAGCTGCCAGCTACCAGCTGAGACCTAACCTGTATTTGAACCTAGTTTCTACCCTATCCACCTACTCTGCACTCTTGGGTTCAAGCTTTCCAGTTCTGCTCTCGGTTAGTGTGTCAGGTTAAGAAGCTGCTCTCCCAGCAGCACACTCCCGGCGGCTGCTGCCATGGAAGAACATCTCTTGTGTACACCGTGTTGCACTGCACCAGTGGCGATGCAGGAGTCAGCTGGGAAGACTGAACCTCAGAGCCTGGCTTTTGCTAAGCATCTTTTGGGACCCTGCAGCTGTTGGATTTGGTGCTCAGCGGGAATCTCCAGAGGGTGGACTCTGTTCTAGCATGTTTCCCACTGCTAAACAGAAGTGGACCAAACTCGGGCTTGCTGTGCTGACCTGCAGAGCTGGCAGGCTCACAAGCTTTCCAACCCTGCATGGGACCGGTCTGGCTAGCTCTCAGCAAGCTGGATTTGGTCAGGATCAGTATGCACATATATGGGTGGGAGCCAGTTAGGGCTGTTTGTCCTAGGGGCCAAGGCCAGGTTCTGCCCTGCTTGTGTAGCAGTGTAAATGGAATACCTCACCTTCATGGCACTCCATGTTGAATGGACAGGCATAACATTGTGCCTTTGCAATAGCTCTGGATGCTTGGAAACATTAAATTCCTTTTGATTTTTGTGGGCTGGAATTTACCTTACTGTTGTGCTGGGTAGTGCCTTTTCCTTTCATGGTATCTTACAAATGGGGACCAGGGCAAGCTTTAGAAATAAATTCATTCTTTTCTATGCTCCATGTGCCTGGGTCTATACATAGTTGGTCATAGTCAACTTGAATTCATCTTAGATTTGAAAGCACACTCACTGAAAGCACACTCACTGAAATCAGGTTTGTGAGTTGCTTTCCTCTATACATTTCTGCACTTGTTTTTCTGCATTTGTTTTGTTGCAGACAGGTGCTTTGAAAGAGAAAAGATTGCCTACACACACCCTGCCTCTTCCTCACTGCAGTTTGACACAGTGTGGTACCATCCACATTCAACTCTTACTGAAGAGTCAGCTGCTCTAACAGGGAAAGGTTTAACTCTGAAGGAGTCAGCCTTCAAACACACCATGGACTAGGAAACAGCACATTATGGGCATCCTGGGAGAGTTTTATTCCAGTTTGTTTCATTCACTTCAGACGACATGACCTTGAAACATCAGTGGCATTCATGGCCTGGTAGTGAAGCTGGACAGAGTGTGCAGCTGAAGCTGAAGGTCACCCATCAGCCCTGTGTGTTTTGTTCTGTAGGTTTACCCAGCTCATGGACAGATGAAGGTTTCTGGACCAGCTTGGTGGCACAGACCCTTTTATCTTTAACAGCTGCCTCAGAGACAGCCTCCAGCACAAAGTCACAGAGGTCATCCTCCTGACCAGAGTCCTCTTTTCTTCCACAGCACGTAGTGCCGTAACAGCCCTATATTGTGCGGGGTATTTGTGGGCAGCACCACTGCCGGGCCCACAGCAGCTGTGGCCCTGCGGTGATGTTGCTTCTGCTCTTCACCTTCTCCTTGGGGGATTGGAGCCCCCAGTGAACTGATGCATTCTGCAGAAAGGAGAGTTTCTTCTTCCGGCTGACTGAAGGTGTTTGGAAGGGAGACACAAGATTCACTGTGTGCGTTGCAGGAGGTGCCAGAGGTCTGACTGCTTGTACAGCTATAAGAAAGGTAAAACAAGGGGTTCTGCTTTGCATTTAATGAGAAATATAGAGCTGGGCTTCCTGTGTCTCCAAACTGGGATCCACTGCAGGCAAACACGCTGTAAAATGCTGTTTGTAAACTTGGCAGGCTCCATTTTGAAGTTATGACCTCTTGCCTAAACTCACAAGTCCTCTCGGTATCCTCTGAGAGTGAAGCTCTTGGAGATCCTCACTGCTCTGAGCTTTGTGGTGCACTACAGAGAGTATGTCAGCCACAGAAAGCTGTGAGCATGAGGTGATATTTGTAAGCATCCAAGGAAGAAACTGCCCTTTTTCCATCTTGTTTCTGTGCTCCAGTCCCTTTGGGCACACTTATGACCACGGTCAGGCAGCAGCTGTTGAATCATGATTTTAGAAGCATCTTGATTCATTCTCCTGCAAAAACAACAAAATCCACCCAGTGACAGCTCTCATTCAAAGACCTATCTTAAAATACTGGGAGGAGTGGAGGGAGACGGAGGAAGGAGTGCAGCACAGACTGGCCCAGAGGTGCCCAGCATCCTGCGGAGGACCCGCCACAGGCTGCTTAGAGGGACTGTCCCTGGCTTCTTCCCTCCTTCCCTATGGCTGCTCTCCCAGCTGGAACCTTTCTCAGTGCTGGACCTGGGAATACACAGAGCTTTTTGAACTCCATAAACACTTTGACTGTGGGAAAAGACTTTTTTCTTTTTCCATTTTCTTCTTCTTTTCTTCTTTTAATAAAAATATAGCTTTGAACACAGGAGGGAAGGAAGATGTGTTTAACTCTTTAGTTTCCAGCTGTTGGAGAGTGCTTAAGATACACGTACACACACTCTTTTCACCTTAGGTGAGCCCAGCTGTTGGACCTCGCAGCGTTGTTCCGAATTTGGCTGGTTTTGAGTACTTTGATAATGTTTTGCCCAGAGAAATGGGTTCCTTTGGTTTTCCCCCCGTGTAACTCTTCCCTTTCATTCTTGCACCCTGAAGTCTTTGGGCAGAAGCTGACATGGAAACCTTGGGAAGAAAAAAGGCCGGGGTTCAGTTGTGAGCCACTGCCTACATTGGTGATTTCTGACCTTTAATTTTGGATATGCACTTACAAGACCCGTGCTGTCAGAACCCCGTTTTCCTGCCCTAAATAAGGCTCTGGTTTTGACAGTCTCTGCTATTGTCTGCCTAACGGCTTCCTCCAGCCCTGCGCAGCTCTTGGTTGTTTTCCTCCGTAGATCAGGAATTAAAATAAAGCTTTTAGCAAATGTGGCATTTCTTCCTCCTCCTCCTCCTCCGCTCTCCTGTTGTCACAGATGACTTGATTGATAGAACAAATCTAATTTTACCTTTTGCAAGTGGGTTTTTGTTGTTGTTGGGCTTTTTCTTCTTGTTGTTTTAAACAGTTCTCATAAAGGCAGTGGAAATGTTCTTTTAAATGAAGTGTTGATATTTTCTAGGGAAAAATATCCTCCAGCCTAGTTTTGTCTGTGTTCCACATATTTCCCTAAAACTTGTAGTAGGCTTTCAATTTCTGTGAGTGCTTTTAACCTCATGGCTATTTGGACATACCTGGATCCATAAGAAAATGAAAATGAAAGTTTTCCCCTTCCTTTCTCTATTTAATGTATCACAGTTACTTGATATCTGGCTCTGCTGTGTACTCAGTAGGAATATTTTTGCTGTTTCATAGAATCACACAGAATCACAGAGCGGTTTGGGTTGAAAGCGACCTTAAAGATCATCTAGTTCAAACCCGAGGTTTAGCATTGGAGGGATTTTCTGCTTCTGTTCCCGTTGTCCACTTTGAGGAAGATTGCCCAGCCTGTTTGCGCTTCCCTTTCTCCATCCCTCCAAATCCTGACCTTCAGTGCTCCATTGCCAGAATGTGCCATTTCATAGACTAGAATATGAGAACCTTTATTCTAGCGTAGATTTGCTTCTGACATGGAAACTCAGTGCTCTCAGCACCAGGAAAAATCCCTCTGGTGTTTCCGTGTTGGACATGGCAGAAACTGTATCGACTCCCTGTTCAAACTCCCGTGGAGCATGGAGCTGTGGTCCAGCACATGGGCGTTGCACAAGCTCCCAGGAATTGCCCTGGTAGTGGGAGTTACCAAATAGTTAATTTAGGCTACAGCAACCAGTGACTGCTACACAGTGCTGGCTATGATAGCAACTGGGACTTGTTTTACCGCTGCCAACAATCTGGGTATTTCAGCAGCTGCGGAATTTGTTAAGGATAAGGTCTGTGGTGTGACAGTAGCTAAACACAGGGTGGAAAGAAGAAATGAAGGTGATTCCTGTGTGGATGAATTCCTGGGAACTGCTGGGATAACAGAAAAATTAAAAAAAAAAAAGGAAAAAATAAACGGGAGCAGAGGAGGAACTGAAATGCAGAACGGTCATTTGGGATGTTTAAATCTGGACTGTCTGACGCCCTTGTCTTGACAAGGAAGCTGGTCTCATGACAATGATCACTGCTGCTATTGCGACATGTCCAAGGCTGCTTTCCCAAGTGAGATTCCTGGGATAGAGTGGTTTGTCCGGCAGCTAGCTTCTTGCTAGGAGCACAGGAGGCTTCGGCTTTACCCTGAGATGTCAGGGAAGACAGACCTCAAGAACTGCTGCCCTAAAATGACTTTCTAAAGCTTCAGGCTTTCAGCTGGAAGTTTGGACAAGTTGCTTCTCAGCTGGGTGGTGCAGAAAGGAGAGAGCTGTGCTCCCCCCGGGCTCCCTAAGTCAGGAAAGGTGACTTTGTCCCTTTTGTCCCTTAACTACTGCTTTTTATCCAAGGGAATGGAAGAGCCCATACTAAAGTGACTGGCAGCCACAGGCTTGGCACATGTCCTGTGGCATCCAGCAGCTGCCTGCAGGAGATGATAGAGTTTCTTTCAGTTCTGTGCCTGGCCCTGTAACTCCCTCTATATTCCTTTAAATATGGACTCCTCCATTCCCTTGGATAAAAAACAGTAGTTAAGGGACACAGGTAAAATTAAAGTGTGCTGCAAAATTAAACCTGTGCTGCAGTTGCCACTGAGGCCATTATGCTTTGGTGATGCTATTTGTGCCCCAGCATGATGATTTTCCTGATTCGCTTGTGCTTATTTTTGAGATGCTTACTTTGTTTTTCTGCAAAGGTAGCACACATTAAAGCCAGTTTTCTGGTAGTCAGCATCACCTTTGGGATGTTAGTCGTGTGGGCACTGTTTTCCTGCAGATGTTTTACTGGACATCTTTTTGAGTCGATTGAAAGCAATCGGTACAGCTGGGCTTATGTATTTTTTCCTCTGTTGTTTTGCTGCAGCAGAGACTAAGAGTGACAGCAATAGGAGCTGAGAGCTGTTTTCTCTTTCCAAGCTGATGCTGTACGTTAGTCAAGATTTTGATTGATGACCTACTGTAGGATGCAGCTAGAGCTCCCATTTAGCTCTGCTGTGTTCCAAATGCTGTAATTGATTACACAGGTATTGCAACAGACTTCTTTTTTATCAATTCCTTGGGTGTTTTGACCATGGCATTTTAAGGAAGTACTTCAAATGAGTGGCTTGATCAAGTAGGTAGGCAGCACTGAAGTCTTTGAAGTCATTGACCTTACAGCTACCAGTTAAATTACTATGAATTCCTCTGAGCCATACTGCTTCTATCCCCATTGCCTAATGAAAAGCATATGCTTGCTAGATTAAGGACATGTAAATTTGTAATCATAAATTCATGCACTCAAGCATAATTAAAGTGTAATTTGACTGCCTTTATAAACACATTTGGGGCAACCATGAATTTTGTTTCCCTTATGAAGCATTCTAAATATTTTACGATGTGTATTCATGCCAAGAACTTAGCTATGTATTTTCGGTGAGGCTGAATGACATCAATATCACTTTGATTTAGAATTGATTGCCAGAGTCCTTTAGTGTGAATCTGTTCTTCAGCAGTAGAAGAATCTCTTTAAACTCTTGAAAGCATGCTGGTGAGGTAAGTCCCTGTTTAAGGATGGGATTAATGTTCTAAAACCTGTCCTCAACCACTCCTGCGTACTGATGCGGTCTGCAATGCCTTGTTGACCTGTTCTAGAAAAGAACTGCTGATAATTTTGTTATCATAGAATCACAGAACGGTTTGCGTTGGAAGGGACCTTAAAGCTCACCTAGTTCCAATCCCACTGCCACAGGCAGGAACACCTTCCACTAGAGCAGGTTTCTCAAGGCCCCATCCAACCTGGGTTTGAACACTTCCAGGGATGGGGCAGCCACAACTTCTCTGGGCAACCTGTGCCAGTGCCTCAGCACCCTCATAGTGAAGTTTTTTTTCCCTAATACCTGATCTAAATCTACTTTTTTTCAGTTAAAGCCATTCCCCTGTCTCTTGCCACTTGTTACAGACATCTATAAGAATCTCTACAGTTTCAGAGCACCACCTATGCATTCCTGGGTTTAGACAGCCTTTCAGCAGATCCATCTCCTGCCTGTTCCTAGGCAGACACCATCTGTAGTGGCTAATTTTCCAGCAGCTTAGGTAGGACAGAGCACTGCAGCAGGGTATTTGGATGAATGGCTTCATGCCATCCATCAGTTTCTGCTCCATTTATTTGAGAGGAATGTGGTCACCTGGGCTTTCTGTACCCTGAACCTCATCACTGGTCGGGCAGGACATGCTTTACATAAGTCTGAGTAGAAAGAACAGGGCAGCAGTTTCACTACAGTTGCATTATGCCAGGGCACGTCTCTGAGAAGTATGGGAAGTGTTGCATTATTTGCTAGTGCTCCACATCTCCTGAGGTGCTTCCCCCCAAAAATAGAGGGACCTGAATTGTCACTGGACCAGGAGACTGCAGTCATTTACAGCATGACCAAAGACTTGCCCGGGTCTGAGGTCAGAGACCTGCTGTGCCCTCTGCTTATATGTAGTGCCTGGAGAGGGTTTGGCGGCAGCAGCGCCTGCATCTGTGCTAGCACTGCACAAAGGGAGTTGTTGCAGTCTCCACTCTCTGATCCAGTGATACACCACACACGAGCCCTGCTCCTGCAGGGAAACCACTTCTGTGTACAGTGACTAGCTTTCACTCAGTTCCACCCTTCACACCGTGAGCTGTAAAAGCCCTTTATAGTTAGGTGCCTTGCGAGTGCAGCTCCTCCATAGCAACACCTTGTGCTAGTGGCAGAAAAGGACAGGAAATAAACTTCTGGGTTCCCTGCTTATTCCAGTTTCTTTTGTTCTGAGAGATTTGAAATCCCATAGTTCCTCTTCTGTCTTCTTTGACCTGCCCCCATTTCTGTCCTGCAATACTTCTGTGGATCCCCTCACCCTCTTCTACAAAGGTGAAAATTCATGAGAATATGGTTCAGTGCCTGCAGAAGAGAAAATGAATAACACAGGACAGTCCCCAGCCCTTCCTTGAGCACAAAATTTCATTTTTTTCTAGAGAATATTTGTAAATCTTAGCTCAAATCCCAGTACTTATTTGCAAGGTTGCTCAACATTTGCATTTCAACACAGCTTCTTCATTTCCACTTCCTTACACTTAAACATAACACGCATTTCAGATCTGCCTTAGGCTTATCTTGCCTGTTGCAACAGCAGTGCACTGGACAGAAGAACTTTGAAAGTTGCCATGCCTGCAACACGGGAAAGTCTGGAGAGTTGAGGCATAGACTAAGCCTGGATTACACCTCCCTTCAGCCAAGTTTGGACCTGGGGGGATTACCTACAAAGACCAGCACACTGACTCTTTTAAAAGCCCTTTATTTTATATCTTATTTCCTCTTTTCAATCTAAGTATCAAAAGCAATGCTCAGGCTTCAATTCTGACTCAGAATTCTCTCCTTTTTCACAAATATCAGCAGTTCATGAGAACAGCTACCTGGGCCCCAGGTACTCCCCAGTACAAATACCAGGCAATACATGACTAAGGTCTGAAGCAGACCCAACCAAATACTTCTCACCCTTTTTGCCAAGGCCAAGCTCCCCAAGGAAAAAACTCTCCCTGGTGACCAGATCACCACTCCCTGCAGCAGTTACATGACAGATCCTACAGTCAGCACTGTATCAAGCCTTTCCCAGCCTGGCTGAAAGTTACTTCCTGCTAGATATTGGAACCATAGAATAGTTAGGGTTGGAAAGGACCTTAAGATCATCGAGTTCCAACCCCCCTGCCATGGGCATAATGACTGTCCTACACTTCCCACTTCGAGACGACAGGATCCTAGTATAGGCTCTATTTTCCTCACATCTCTCTTCCTTTCTCAGCCTTGCAGGAATACCTCAAAAGAAAGGTGGTGACTTCCCTCTGGAAAACATTGTGGGTTTCTGTTCTCACTCTTGTCTTCATTCACAAGGCTTCACATGACGGTTTCATTGCTTTCCTGGCAGCAGTGTCCACAAAACCTGCAATTTCTCCCATATCACAAATCTTTTCACAATTTCTGTTCTTGGGATGATTGCATTTAAAGATCAATAGCAGGTCTAATGGTGGTGACAGCACTTTCATTCAAATTAACTGAATTCGAAGTACAAAAATGCTATTCCTGGCACACAGATCAGTATTGTAGTTGCCTGTTTGATTAGTAGTTAACCACCAGTACTGTTGTACAGTGTAATGTGTCTTGCTTACCTAGCTCAAACTAAAGCATAGTGGCTTTAGAGTGGTTCAGAAAAATAGTTTGTGCTGCACAAAGCAACTCATATTTAAGAAACAGCACACATTAGACTGCTCAAAAGCCCCTTCAGTAGAAGCTGGAGGTCTACAGCCATGAAAATGAACAAATATGGTACTAACATGAGAGGCAGGAATTCAAATGTGCCCTTCAAAATATTTAAGACTAGCTTTAAAAAGTAAAACTAGAGCCTACCTACAGCAGCAGCAAGCAGCTGGAAGGGAGCTGATAGGGATGACAATCTCAATGGCAGGTCTTGCATTTAAACAAACTTTTTGGATAGCGGGATGGAAAGAACTACAGAAGTCCCATCTGCCCTAAAGTACATGTGTTTTAATTGGATGGGGCCTTAAGCAACCTGGTCAAGTGGAAGGTGCCCTTGCCTTGTGGCAGAGCTGTATTTTAATTGGTTTCATAGCAGTTGTACAGCTCCATCAGATGGATCTGATTCTCAAAGCAGTGCAGGTGTGTTACAGAATGTTCAATAATTAGAGAAACTGGCACAGCAACTCTTCCTATCTATTGAACTTACTCAGATTAAGTGCCATTCAAATTAATTTCAAATTATTGTGACAGACAATAAACTGGATTTCCTAGACTTGGGTAAAGCTGCAGCATGTTAATCAATTCAACATGAAGCAGGACCCAGGATCACCACAACACAAACAACTTCAATCCCTCCAAACCTGACATTCCAGGCAAACAAGGCAAAATAATTCAATGAGTGGATCTTTTCTGGTAGTGGAAAATATATCTCCCAACAGTAAGAAAAGTTAAGCACATTAAAGGACGACAAGATGAAAAAAGCAGTTTCCATTCACACTGCTGTAGTCCAGAAGAATTCCTTTCACCACAAGAGCAAATGAGCTTCTAAAAATGTAGGTAGCTCTAAAAGAGATTCAGGACAGAGATGAACATGGTTTAACTATACTCATTATTTGGTTTAGGAAAATTAGTCCATACAAGGTGCTCTTTCAACATTTGCTTCTGAAAGACAATTAAAACTAAACTGCTACAGACTCGGGCCCAGTGTCACATATAGGAGGCTGCCAGCACAAACTCTATTCAGCCGAGCTAATAGTAAATACAAGTAGCTACACCTATGAAGCCACAAAGAATAAATGCATTCAAGAACAACTGTTCTTTGTTTTATTGACTGGTTGAAGCAGGACTATAAGCCAGGTGTACTTCAATCAAGTGTTGGTCCACTCTTATCAAAAAGAATTATTTTTTTTTTATAATAACATCAACACAAATGGAAGGAATATGAAGCATCATAATAGGAACTTTCAACTGTACATGACATGAGACCATGATCAGACTGGTGCTACTTCAATATTTATAGACTCTCCACTGTACAGTCCAGCCACACTAGTGTTATTTACCTCCAAATCATTCAAGTTCTAGGTAAAGGATCCTTCTGACTACAGCTCGCATTTGAGCCATCAATATGAAATCAAAATGCCATTTGTGCCACTAGAATTGTAGTCTTGTAGAAATATTTCTATATTTAGTATATTACTGAAGAATAATTACTATCCTCTCTGAAGTTACATACAGCCATTATAAATATTTACATCAAACATTTACAACTGGTTCATAATATACAACACAACAATTTCGCTATAATTTCTAATCTTCCAGTGTAAAAGTTTCAAACAACATGTTGCTATCATAATTTCATCTGGTTTGCACACAGTCACAGGCAGTACAGGGTATTTCAAAAACTCATGTTACGTGATAAAAAAAATGGAATGATGTTACTTTAATAACAATTACCTTGGGGATTGTTTGTTGTTGGTTTGTTAGGTTTTTTAACAAGCAGTTTTCAATTTCTAAACCCCATCTGGTGCTACTACTAACATTTAAAATAGGCTTAAGAGGAAAAAGAAAAATACCTAGAAATAAATACACCTTTAAAAAATTTCACAATTAACCATGTCAGAATAGTTGTTTTCCAGACAGTTTAAAGGAGACCTTACTCTTCATCATTTCCTTGCACTGAAACAGAGTGCAGTTCAATCCATTCTTATCTTCTGATTTGTCATCCTATAAATAATACTGTCGTAGCCAGGATCCATGTTCCAGAGGTTGTAGGAGATAACTATCACAGCTAAAGCAAGACCTATCATCATCCACAAAATAATGTTGAAGATTACAGAGTAGTTGTAGTTATATGGATAGGCAAGGTTATATGGATTGTCTGGTTCACTCTGAAATAGAGAGAAGGTGTATTACTTTAAAGTTAGCTTGCATACAAAACACATTCTGACTACATCAAAAATCTGAGCAATCCAAGTATGTGAGATGCGTTTTTGTCTACACAATCCTGACGCTAGGGCACAAAATGCAAAAGTGATTACGGTGACTGACATTAATGGAATCCAAAACAGGCTGATAGGAGCCTCATGAAATTTTGTTAGGACGAATGCAAAGTCCTGCACCTGGGACAGGATAACCCCACAGGCTGGTAGGGACTGACCACTGGGCAGAGGGACCTGGAGGTCCTGGTGGATAAGGTGCACAGGAATCAGCAGTGTGTCCCTGCGATGATGCCAGGCAACTACACCCTGGACTGCATCTGGAGTGTAGGCAGCAAGTCAAGTAAAACAATTTTCTCCCTACCTGGGAGACAGGTCTTACATGCACTACTGCACTGGGGAGAAAAGAACAGACATGCAAATTCTAACAAGACATAAGGGAAAATATTTTGACAGTGACAATGGGTAAAACTTTGGAACAAGCTGTCCAGAGAGGCTCTGGGATTGCCAGCCATAGACTTTTCAAGAACTTGACTGGACAAGAACCTGAGCAGCCCAATCTAACTCCTAAATTAATCCTGCTTTGAGCAGTTGGTTGGACTAGAGGCCCTCTTCAACCTAAATTAGTTTCTGATTAAGTGAAGATCAAGACAGGGAAGCTGACCTCTTCACACCCATGCCCAAATTGGTTAGTAGTCTAGTCCTTAAAAAAAAAAGTTATGCTCAAGTGAAGCAGTGATCCAGTTTGGATCACTTCTAATAAGTGAGATACAGAAAAAACATGCATCTACTACCTGTGAAGACTGGAGAATTGAGCGAGTCTTCCTTACGTTGGGAGAATTAAATGCCTTTACAGCTACCACTTCTACTACTGCGTTCCCACTATACAGATTAAACATCTCGTCTGCAAACTGGAAAAGCAAGAATGATTTAATTTGAAACCTGCACTGTAGCCAGGAATTAAGTAAGATGTACTAAACCATAAGACATCAGTTTCAGCAATAATGCTGGAAAGTTGTAAAAATTTACACTATTTCAGAATTCCACTCAGGAAGTGCTGACTCACCTGGTTTACAGCATCTCTAAAATACCTCAAACGCTGTTCAGGAAACTGGAGCTTAAGACTGCTTTCTGGGCTGAACTCATTTTTTCATCTCTTTCACAAAAGGCCCATGAGCACATAGTTTCCCCATTGTATGTCTATCAGTTTCAACAAAGTATTTCAGTTCTCAACCTTCCACTGGGAAATTATAAACCTGAATAATTCAATCTGGTCTGAAGACTAAGATGTCTAGTATTTAAATACATTTGCTTAACTGCAGAAAGGACGAAGAGTAATGTTTAGAGAAAACAGTTATTTGACTTTTTGGCCAAACTTATTTGGCATTATTCACACTTTTATACTTTTCCATCATGCTTTTGAAAATCCCAAGATTGACTGGTCATAATAAAGATTTTATCTAGCGATTACACAAGACCTGATAACAAAATTACTTTGAGCACATTGATAGATGAGCAGCAGTTATTTTAGAGGCTTGTAAATACAGCTTTTTATGCTGCAATTTATGTAGCTTTGTGGGCAAGGGGAAACTAACCACTGTACCCTGAGATAAAGAGATTCTCACATTTCTGAGAGCAGGTTTTTGCAAGACCTACTGCTGGTTTTAAATGCAAGGTATTTATTTAGAAAAAACAAATATACCAAGTCATGTTTCAATATAACCCTACTCATTTAGACAAAACATCTAAACACATTGTAAAATCATGTCAACGCTTTCCAGAGTGACAAGTTGTTCAGCCACAAAATTTAATGTTACAACAGCATTTTGAAAACCAAACTAAAACAAGCATCAGGCAAGGCATCACTAATGAAGTGACAATTCAAAGCAGAAGACAGTCAATAAACTAACTCCCTTGTAGTTAGCACAAAAAAATATTTCATTAATATTCCTGTGAGTTTTGCTCATTAGGTAGAAAGCATACCTTTTGCAAAGAGTCTACAAGAATTTGAGAAGCATCCTTGAACTGCTGAGAGTCTTCCCCGTATCGTTTTCCAACCTCTTCCAAACCAGACAGTTCCAGAGAATACAGGTCTGGAGAGTGATCTTTGGCTAAGTGTTTGTGTCGAGACAGCTTTGGCACACCATTGAGGGCAGAAAGAAATCAAATCATACACAGGTTACTTTAAAAACACATTTCACAAAAATCAGTTTGCTGCTGGAACTATCCAGCCTCACTTTCCACAGTCACATTCCATATTGATAAGGAAGTGGAATTTCTTGCCAACTTGACTAGATGGCCGCAATTGTTTCTTTTCCTATTCTACAGAAGCAAGAAGATGATCATCATGCAGCATCTATTCCTAACATGAGGTTATATACATGTAATATAGAGCTCTACTAAAAAGAAACATTACACTCATATTCACATCAGAATTCTTGTTCTGTAATTGCTGTGAAAATAAAACTTGGAGAAAAAAACCCCAAACAACATAACTATAATACTTAGATACTACTAATCGCTCTGCTGAAGCCGGAACTTGCAAAACTGAGTAGGTTGCAACTTCTACCTTGCTGTAACCCATGTACAGAAGTATTTTACTTAATAAGTATTATCCCATTGTCATAAAACCCAACCAATATAGTCCAAATTATCTCAAAGTACAGGAGTGATGTTCTTGCACTTCTACAGGTGTGAAGCTGCAGCACTGACATTTGCCTGCACAAGAGAACAGTCTCTGAAAGCAAGGCATTTAATCTGCATTTAATCTTTCCATCTATTTTAACTACAGGATTTCTAGTTTGCAAGACACCACGTTATTCTACCTCATTTTCTCAAGAGCCCTATTCTTCTCCATCAGACCTTCAGCTAAGGTGAACTTTCAGTTCTTAATGCCCCTTTCATTTTAAGTAGCTGAGGGCTGCAGCATAAAGAAAGAAAAGAAACAACCAATCCCCACAACCAACCCCAAAACAAACCCTAAACCACAGCAACAAGACAGTAGCTTCTTAGTAAAAAGACTGTAAGAATTAAAAGCTTGCCTGTCCATGGGAACATTTCTATCACCATCACTACTCATGCCGCAAAAGTTACCCCAGTCTTTTCAGATAAAATGTTATGGTGATCTTTTGAAGTAAAATTGTGGCTAGGGCAAAGAACATCTTCTGAACTACCACTATACTTATCAATTAAGAAAAGAAGGAAAGCTCTAGTAAATTCTTCATTAATTACTTCCTGTCTTTGGGTATGGAGAAATAGCAGCTCAGAATTCCCACTGTTCTCACCAAACACAATACAAAAGAAATTACAAATCACTAAGGTTCTCATTTTCTTCTGCCAGTGACAGAGCTGATGAAAATAGATTCAGAATACATTATTTAAACTGATGCAGCCAACTGATGACAAATTGGAACATATATCACTGGTTGCCAAGTATCCTGGCTACAGCATCTATACCTTTAAAGGAGATCTCTGAAGTTTTTGACAAAAGACAGGGAAAGTGTTTCAAAAAACCTTACCAGGCTTGCAATATCATGTAGGACTTGTAGTTCTGACAGAAAAAGCAAGTCAACCTGGGGGAAGAGGCAGAAAGAAAGAGACAGGTATTTCCTTTGGTGAGACCAAAGTTAGGGAAGTCTCATTTTGTTGCAAGGCTCAGTATTTTACAACAGGTTAAGTCTGTTACAGCATCAAAATACGCTAGAAGGAAATTACTCTATCAACAAACTTACTTACAAAAACAAAACCCCAAAACCTAAAAACTTAGTTCCTTAGTTCTTAGTTCCCACTGATTAAAAAAATTTTTTACCTCATTGTTTCTGCTGAGGGAGTTGAGAGGAAGGGAGCCAAGAATGGAGTTGTCCTGGAATAAGCGGTTTCGCAGTTGGCGCAGTGTGACAGACAGATCTTCAAATACAGAGTTTGCCTTGCCCACCATGTATACCCTCTGCAGGAACAGCACCAGAGTAGTTTTCAGTTTTTCCAGTCACTCATTAATAACCAATCACACCTGTAATCCCTCTCCAATGCAAAATATTTCATAAAATCAATTTGTTTTGCTCCAGCCACACAAGTGGAAAGCGGTTTATTATTTAGAACATCTGGAATCAGAAGTGAAGCAATACTCACTTCCTCACTGGGGGCCAGCTGCAAGACCACAGGAGTTTCCTCAGAGAACAAAGTATGAATAGCATTGGCAACACTGTCAAGACTGAAAGGAACGGCCTGGAAGACAGTATCTAGTTAGATTTTTGATAAAACAGTGCTTAATGATATAAAAGGAGATAATTTGCTTAAGTACAGAAGTCTGGAAAAATAGGAAAACCTCTTTTTGAGCAAATGTGGATACTCACATTCTCAATAGGGTAAGAAACCCCTTTCACAGGCAGCGCCAGCTTGTCCACTCCCTTCACGGTTACCAGCACAGTAGCTCGTGGTCTGTGAAACAGATCACCTGCTGCAAGCCCAGGCCAGGAAAGGTCCTATTAGAATATAGTAAAAAACCGCTTTATTTCAAAGGGAGAAAGCGAGGACCCCTCCTCAACAATTACAGCAAAATAACTTACTATCTTGTTAATATCTCTGTGCAGGACAGTCTGTTTGAAATTTCATGGGGGAGCAAGTTAATACGAGAAATCCTCTAGAAAAATGCTGTCTCAAGTTAGCCATGAAGAAATTGCTGGTTTAAAAGGTGCCAGTAACTTAATAACAAAGTCTACACTGAGAAAACATTACACATACTGGATAGATCAGGAGTTATTTCCCATAATTAAATTCAATATATCATAGTCTGTATTTAATAAATGAAGGCCCAATTAAAAAAAAACACACATCTCCCATCTTTTGCAAAACACCATAGAAAAGGGTTTATGCACATTAAAACACTAACATCTTCGTATTTTCAGTACTAGAAAGAAATGAGACACACACACACACACAAAGGGAAGGGAGTGTCAATCATAACAGCAACATACTAATCTAAACCATACAAATTTGCATAGAAAACATAGAAAAAAGATTCCTTAGTAGCTTACTGCAGTTATGTATTGGTAAGAGCACAGTGAAGGCTACCTGGCTGGTTTATTCAGGCACAAAATACAAATTCATCCATTTAGAATGATTTCAGATTTCTTCATCTGTGTAAAAGACATATCTGCTTGTTTAAGTTTTATGAAACTGTTTTATTTGGATTTATTTAGATTTCAGAACTAAATGTCATTGACATCACGATCTGTACCACCTCAAAGAAACAAAAGAAAAATCTTTTAAAGAATCATCAGGCACAAAAAAGAGGTTCCATTTTATCTTGCTTTAGCAAGAAGAACATTTTAGGACTGTTGTTCAGAATCCCCAGTGTAATGCAGCAAGAATTCTCAATTATATAGAGTGCACCTACTGCACTGCCAATTTATGTTCCTAGACTACAGCCTTGATGTAAAGCTGAGTGTTTGGGCCCTTTGGTATCCTCCATACCAAGGTGTGCTGCCTAGACAATGATCAATGCCTTAGTGACAAGGCACTTTCAGAGCTTCATTGAACAGAGAAATTAAAACACTTCCTTTCCTGCCTGCTTCTAGGATTTGAAATAATACTAGTAGAGAACTATTTCTAAAGGATGCTATGGACCCACCACAGCAAACGAATTCTATGCTTTGTCAAAGGCACAGAGTGAGTCCTGAAACACTTTTTTCCATAAACATATCATACCTCTGGATGACCAGTATGCCAAAAGTCAGGTGTTCAAAATGAGCCAAACTTCACTGTTTTCCTGGGTGTCTTTACATGTAATGCGCACAATACCATCTGATGTATTATTTTTTTCTTTATAAAATAATCAAAATAGACTTCTTGAGAATACTACTCATAAGAGTGTGTTACTAGTTTAATGACAAAAAAGCATAATTAATTGACAACAAGGTATTTTCAGACAAATTCCAAGACTCAGGTTAAACAGACTTGCATTCAAACCAGACTTAAAGGACCTTTTGCCTAGCTGCAGTATAGCAAAAATGGGAACCAGCCTCCACCATCCCCCAGCACTGTGAGCATATCCCAGCTTGTAGCTTTGAGTATCTAGAGACACTTGGGTATCACACTTTAAGATTCTGCTTCAACAGCCACTCATCTCTGCTGAAGCCCTGGAAGAAATTCAGTAGGCACGATGGACTCAATCCAAGGGCTCCTACTCATGTGCCCCACTTTAAATATCACTATAGCTATATTCAAAAACCTGATTTGGGAAAACACTACCCCAAGATAAGTTTTCAAGTCTCTGGATTACTTCCTAAGTATCCAGTCTACTTGGTTCTTATTATCTATGCTCAGCAGACAAGCTTGCTGAGCTGACAAAATGCCTGCCCAGCCAAGCCATTTCTTACCATCTTCAGTGTACCCAGGCACACAGCCCTACGGATAGCTCGTAGGCAAGAAGTGACTAGTTTCCACAGATTCCCAGTATGTGACCATGGGTGAGGGGATACAGCGCGTGGGTGGCTCTCAGAGGAAATCAACAACAGCACAGTAAAGACTCCACAGGCGTGCTTCCTTCTATAGCTGATGATTCAAATTAGCTGGCTAGCACAGCCTTTTGCTCCTCATATGACTTGGAAACCACACTCTGACAAGTCACACATTCCTCAAGACAAACAGGATGATATTTTATATATTCCAGCACATGACAGAAGATCTGCATTTTAAGTGAGCAGGTCTGTTGTTTTAGAGGCATTTCAAAATCAAGAACTGAAACATACCTCTTCAACAGAAAAGCCCATGGATAACGCAGCTACATCTGGGATCCGCTCGCCAGGAATGGGCCAACTTCCATCTCGAAAAACAACCGACTGAGGTGATCGTAAGACACTAAATTCATCTCCACTTACACCTGAAAAACAAACATAAAAAGCCATCAGAGTTCTTGAAATCTTATACAACACAGAAAAAAAACAGTTTTCATTCCTTCTTCTTCCCTCTCACACCTACCAGTTTATGTAATGCAAGTAATGAGAACCAATCATTTTAATGCTCTAGTATACAAAATAAGGTTTCTGTACAGCAATGACTAAGGACATACAAATCCACGTTAACAAAAGCAAGACAATTACTCAAGCAACAGCACAGTACACTTCTGCATACTTACTAGCAGCTTGCAAGCAGTGTTACAGTTCACACCTGGTAGAACTAACTCTCAGCAGAGCCAGACAGACTCCAACGTCCTGTTAGCCCACAGGCACCATCAATACACCTCTGTTTGCTTCCAGGATTGCTTGGTTTACCACCTCTTCTCATGCAAACAGCCTTAGCCACTGAACCCAGAGCCGGGAGGATCAGCATTTTGTCAGTGCTGGCTTGAACAGAGCACTGCCAGGAACAATCTGGCATCTGCAGAACAGCTCCAGTATCTCTGCTCTGCCTTCTCACCCACAAGACGTTGTGAGACATTCTTCCTTGGATGCAGTACTAGACCTAAGCTAATTGTGTGAAGCCACAGTCTGCAACACTTCTCTTCCTGGGTTTTCACTTTCAGAAAACCAAGAAAGCAATAAATATTTGCAGGCTATTGAAGTTCTAATTATACAATCAGTCTGACTGCATACTTCAAAAAAATGCATATAACAGTATACAGAAAATAAAGGTATTTACTCATAAGATCACTGAAAACCAGTTACCAATACAAGCAGCTACATATCATAGTTTTCCAGGGCATCTGCAAATCTAAAGGCTGCTTATAAAAATAATGCAATAGTAAACTGATGCGTTGTGAAGTTATAACCTTCCCTAAACAATAATTTAACCAATGTGACCTTGAAGATGCTGTTTTAAAGCCTGGCTCATGATCATGCATATAAATGTTGACAGTAAATCTGAGCTATGTTATGATAAACATACTGAAGGAACAAAGTACTGCAAAGCAGATCAGGGAAGGGTGGCAAAAGGACGGAAACAGGCCAAACCAGTAGATGTATATGGAGCAGATTCAAGCATTCTTTGGTTTAAATTGATGTGTTCATTGGATCAGCTGCTATCAGCTTTAACAATGCATCGACCCACATTTTGAAGGACAAAAATGTCTGCAAGCCAATTTGTTTAAGAAAGAATTTACAAAATTGCTACAAATATTTTTGCTCAGCCTGTAGGATTTCAGTCCATTCCCCACAGGGCTGTAAGGGAGTCCCATGTGTTACTTAGGACAAGTTGGCTTAACTTAGGACAAGATTGCTTAGGTGGATGGGTAAAATTAGAGCATTACTCTTCTCAATGAAATTTGCCTTGCTAGACTTGTTCAAGATCTCAGTGATTAAAACTGAATTTGAACTTGGGAACACAAGCCTTTTCTTCAGATACATTATTGACCACAATACCCCACTAGGCCACAGAAGTGGTTAAGTCTAGAGAGTAAATTGTGAGATGCATTTAATCCTGTACACTGTTACACACCCACCCACAAAATACATAATAAGCCTTTGCCTTGCCAAAGTTGTACTTCTAGAGAACTTCACCTCTCAAAAGCCTTTGTGAGCTTGGACTGAAGAACTAAGGCATACTGACTGAAAACTATTTGTGGGGCCTGGAAGCCTTAAGTACCGACCACAAGTTCAAGTCAAAGCAAGTAACAGAAAGCCTCCAGATCAGCAAAACGTGAAAATTTGTGCAAAGTAACATAACGATGTCTTCACAAACCATGTAGATAAGGCCCTTAGTGACACGGTTTAGTGATGCCTTGGCAGTCCTGGGGTAATGGTTGGACTTGATGAATTTAAAGGTCTTTTCCAACCTCAACGATTCTGTGATTCTATAACACGTTCCATAAAGCTCTATGCTAGAAAGGGAGTGGGAAGTCTTCAAGCACAGTCTCTAGAGGAGCCGGGCTGGGTGTGCAGATAGGGAGCAGTGAGCTGCAGCAAAAGACTGCCCTCCGCTCCCACCTCTCGGTCCTGAAGCTAGCTGGCAGACAGACAGACAGACAAACAGACGCATACGTGTGGGAGAAGCCCCGGGTCTTTTCCCACCTACAGCGGCCGCACGGGGCTCTCCGTCCGTGCTCCCTCCCCCACATCGCTCCCGCACCCCTTCCCCACGGCTGCGGTCGGTCTCGCTGAGGCGCGCAGCCACTCCTTTCCCCGCACCGGCCAGG
>JANHGB010037513.1:0-34399 GCA_026283785.1 Coracopsis vasa
ATAAGACTCCCTTTTGAAAACATTCTTTTAAAAAGCACGTATTTTGTGCACAGATGTCCTGAGGACTATTGTATTGTGGGGGGCGGGGAGGAGACAGTCTAATCCTGACACATAACCTACTTCAGCGCAAGTAGATTTAGAGAAGTTCATTGAGATTCAGGGTTTAAATATGATGCCATTACCAGATAGATGCCAGGTTGGTAAATAAAAAAACTCTTAGCTGCCGAGTGTTTTAAAACCTGGGATTCAGTCTTGCCTCCATCCACTTACAGCAGGCTCTATTGAAGAAGAGATGTTGACTTTGCTGCCATGCCACCTAGAGAAAAGATACATTTTATGCCTTCTCTAAGTTGGAATTTATAGACATAAATAAATGGTGATAATGAACTCTTTTAGAAAGTGACAAAATCTGCAGGAATCACTGAAGACATTCACACTCCCCAATTGCTAATCCTAATAATAATTGTTAAATGGCAGTGTTTTGGCATAAGCACTCAGAAGCTACAGCCACCTTCTTAGTTTGAAATGGCTGGTGGTGAAAAACATTTACTGGGCACCAGAAGTTTTCAAATAGAGGTAAAACCTTCTTGAGATTTGTCTAGTTTTAATTGTTCAGTGGGAAGGCAATGTTGAGTCTCCACAGGCTCCAATCAAAGGAAGGGCAAAGGCACCCACCCAGGTTCCTTGTTTAGGGTGTTACATGATTCCCTCATTGCAGCAAATATTACCACCATGCTTCATATGCAAAGAAAAGAAAACACAGTCTTTGGGTATATTACATGACAGTGCAGGGATCTGAACTACTTGGTAAAAGGCCCAGTTATGAGTATGTCTGGCAATTAAAAATAATTGGGAAGCAGGTTTGCCACTAACTCTTCCAAGAATGCCAGTTATGATATAATGATGTTTCATTAGACATGCTGAAAGCTGTGAGCTCCGTATGGCAATGGCAATTAGGAAGGATCATAAAGAAGAAAAAAAAGGAGAAGAAGAAGAAACATTAAAAATATCCCAGCTAAGATTAGCATAGCATTTAACGGCCACTTCATTAGCTAATTGATTTCTTATTAGTTACAGGGAAAAGCCCAGTTAGGGGCTCTGCACAGCTAATTAACAGCATTTACACAATTAGTCAGTTGCTCATTTTGTAACCAAACATTCTTGGAATCAACTGTGGCTGTGATGCTCTGGGCCATTTGATTAATTTTATTTTATTTTTTGCTAATATTGGCTTAACTTTCAAATAAAAAATTCACTCCCCAGGGCCCCACCGTATTTAATCACAACATTATACAAACAGAAAAAGGCTACGTCACACAATCTTAGGACATGAATCGGTTCCTCTTTCTTTTATTTGCAAGTTGTTTTATTGGCCCCATGAAGTCAATAGCATTCAATAAGCAGAATCGTTCGTCTTCTCTCCTGACAGCTGAGTTTTTACCCATCAAACATTATTATTATTTTGCAATTGGCAAATGGAACACACGCATATTTTTTTGCTTATGTATTGGGGGAAGTATGCAGGAGGTCTGGCTAAGGTATTTTTTCCTAATTCAGTTGCTTCCTACTGCAAAGGAAATGTATTTAGTAGAAAACTTGACATATAATAAAACACATGTTTTCACATTAGTTTGTATCTCAAATTAAGAGTGAATGAGGAAAATTGCATGATGTTATAAGGGTCAGAAAGGGACAGGCTGGATTTATGTGACACTTTGTTAGCAACTCTGAGAAAATTGATGACCAAGAACATAATAAATAACAATAATAGCATTTAATGAAACAAACAAAAAGAAACTTGTCTGTTCATTTTCAGTTTATGGCAACACTCCACAATCTCATAGCACCCAATTATTATTCTGGCAAAATCCTATATCCCTTTCACTCCCCAGACTCCTGTGCACCAGGAAGAGCCAAAGTCTGATCTCGCTGTAGACAGTAATGATATCCCCCAGATACAGGGGCTCTCCTGTGAGATGGAAGCCTTTTAGCATTGATGCAGATAGGCTGTTAGCACTGTAAGAAGACATTGCATATGTGAGCAGAAGGTCAATGTTTTCACTTGCCAGTTTTCATCGGCACACTGGGATTCTGCATGAAATTACCATACTCTAATTAAATAAAACCAAAACCTCATGATGATCGATCAGGTCAGAGATGATACTGAATCATCAATATATTAATTATCATGATTTGGTTTTCTTTCATTTCACTTCTCTCTCTTTTTTTTCCTCCTTAATGTTTTCTTACCATAAGTGCAAAATGGAAAATAATTTTCATTTACCATTACTGTATTAATTGCAGCTAATGGAAAAACACTTTCTCAGACACATAATGGCAATTTTTCCACTCCTCCCTCCTTTTTTTTTTTTTCTTTTAATGAGAATTTATTACTTAAGTGTATTTGCAAACAGTGAACTATAATGGATGGTCATTTCAGTGTTGTATTCTTTTTTATTTATTTATTTTGTATATAGATAATGTGTTTTCTTTCCTCCCACATTGTTTCTTGTTTCTTTGATAATGCACATCTTGCTTAGTTGCTTCAAAGGATTGTGAGAACTAAGAAAATCTCCAAATTGCCTCATTTTAAAGTGGCATATTGGAAATTTTGGACTTTTTATTTTTCTTTCTGATGAGGAAATCTACCATATCTGGAAGCTTTTTCTGAATTCTGATCAACAACTACAACACTCACCCTGAGCTTCTTTGTGCTCCTATTAAACACAGCAGAAAAACACCCATGCATCTGTGAGGCTTTACCAGATTCCAGATTACTGAATCAGTGGAAACAAGCACTTAGGTGGCTGTGGGGTTCTGGCATTAATCTCTACAGGGTCAGACAGTGCATCAAAAAGAGAGGAGGGATTAGGGACCAGTAGCCTTGGCTCCAACTCTTATTCTCCAGCTTCTGCTGGGTTTTTACTGTGTTCATTCAGTTCCTGCACAGTTTCCTTCTCCAGTTTAACTGGATGTCCATACATGTAGCAGCAACTCATGTATTTCAAAGGATAACAAAAGGTAGTCTGCAGCTTCCACAGCTGACATTTGTTATTATGTTGTTTTTCCTTTGCAGGCATAAATGCCACTCACTTTGTTCCTCCTTTCCACCTCAGCCTCTGAGTATTTCAAGTTATCTTCTTAAGGTCTATCAGTTAGACAGCAAGACATGATCAATGTCTGATATTCTTCTTTGTCACAAAATATCTATCATGGAGGCCACTTTCCCCACACATCCTGTGGGATTCAGAATTCAGCCAAAAGAAGCTGCATAGCAACACCTGACTGATGCCCCTAATTTATGTGAAATGCTAAGGAAAATTATTGTTTCTCTTCTTCTAGCCCTTTCCTGAAAGGGACAAATAAATACATATGCTTTACATGGGATGGCTTACAGACCAGTCCCCCACAGGATGGGTTTGAAACGTTCAGCCCTGTAGGAATAAACACATAAATTTTCAGTCATTTAGAAAAAAAATCAAAAAAACCTTTGTAGGTATCTGGTCAACCAAATTTGCCCCCACCATTTGTTTTCCAAATGCTTGCTTTATTTTCTTGGAGCTGGAATGCATTTCTGTTACCTGGACTGGGTTTGGGGCTCATGTTTAAAAGTCATGATTTAGCAAACACAGAAACAGAAATTTAAGAGGAGTTTCTGGGCTGGTGCTTTTAAAGCTAACATGTGCAGCTCTGTCCCATTGCCCATGTGCAGAGCTGACATTGTTTTTTGGTACTTGAAAAGTACAAATATGATGTGATGCAATTCAACAATCTTATAGGGAACTTGGGAAATTAAAGTTGTATTTTTGGCTTTGTTATATAAAGTCTAGAAAACCCTGTATCTTCTCCTTGCCTCAGCTTCTGCCTCTGTAAAATGATTATGTTTGAATCCTGAGCAGACCACCTTGAAAAAGATGGGTGAGAATGTAGATAAGAAACAGGTCTTACAGCACTGCTGTTAATCTCTGTGTGTGTGGGTCTAAGCCCCGCTGGCCATGGGCTGGTGCATGCCACCTTTAAAGGACATGGTGCCAGCAGCTCAAAAGGTCCAGTTTGTCTGCTGGCGCTAAGTGTCAGGCAGAGAACATTCAACATTATCAGTAGTGGCCAACAAGTCCTGCTAGTGGGATATACTGTGACTGTTTTTTCCCAGTACTCTCCAAAGACCTGGAGGAGGAAAAAGTCATTATTTGGGTTTTTTTCCCCAATATATTTTTTCTGAGGATTTAGCATTATTTGGGGAAGAACTGCTTTCTTAGCTTCACATCCTGAAGCCTCCTCCAGTTCCAGTCTTCATTCCCTATTTAAAAAAGAGACAGAGCAGCAATTTTTAATGACTAAATGGGTTTCTGTGTGTGACAAGTAGGGTTTGTCAGTCTTCAGGCTGCAAAATCAGCCCTTCTCTGCTCTGGAGATTAATATGCTGTGCAATTTCTGGAAAGAATTTGCTAAACACAATTGGAAAGGTGAAACAACATTATTAGGATCATCTCATCAAATACTATAGGAAAAGCCATGTTGGGAGAAAGAATTCACCATTCCACAGACCCCCTGCAGTTCAGACCTGGGAAACTAACATCCATTTCAAGAATCAAAGAAAAGAGTCTAAATTCAATAAAAACCATGAAACACCAATGTCCCAATTGCAGGATAAAACAGTGGATGGACAAGATATGCAGAAACTATTTCTGGACCACATAAAATATACAGAGTCAACAAATTATGCATTAAAACTGACAGCACAAATATATGCTGACTTCCCTTCCAATGCCTCTCTTACCACACTGTCTCTTCCTGTAATACTTTCCTTCACTCTACTGATACAATCAATGTATGAAAAAAAAATTATTACAAAACAGAGAGGGCAAAAAGAATCTGGAATTCAGCTCTGCTTGGCAAGAAAGACAGTGATGACCAGCAAAGCCCAGCAATTCTCAGAACAGCATATAGCGGGTGGTATGGGATGATGCTCTACAGATAAATAGCAGAATGGAAACAACAGTGGAAGAATGATCTTAGAATGAAGGCTGACTGTTGTGTAGGTGAACAAACAAGGAAGAAAACTCCTGCATGCTAAGGAAGGTCTCACTTTGACCTGCTGTGCTCCATACATACCAAGGAATGCCCATTGCTCCAGTATGATCTGTCAGGCTGCAAAACCAGTAGGATTTCAACCTTTTCTCTTGTAGAAAGAGAAGGAAAAGCAGGTTAACTAGTTTCATAAGAAGTAATCATAGCAGATGGAAACTAGTTTTCTGAGATACAGGCTGCTTAGAATGGTCTGAAAGGTATTAAACTAAACAACAACAAAAGGGCATGGTGGCAAAGGGGAAATAAAGCAGAAAAATCATGATGCCCAGAATAAAATTAATCAAGGTTCCAGAGACCTGAAGAAAAGTCTCTAATTGCCTTCAAGGATTGCAAAGAGCATAGTAATAAGCAAAAGGAAAAGGACTTGTTCACTGGCTGGTGCACACACACTCCACCTGGTATTATAAGCCACCAGAAGGAAAAGTGCCATGACTGGAATGTTAAAATCAGTGGTATGAAACTTTTTTCCCAAGGACCGATCAAATTAGCATAAAAGGACAGAGAATGGCAGTCTATATTGAAAATGGCATCAGCTGTCTGAATTAAAACCAAGTGCTCTTAAATGCTTATGGGCTGCTGTTCTAAAATGTAAAGCAGAAGATGCGGGGCTGCTGGTGCCTATTGCTGCCTGCCAGACCACACCGAGGAGCAGGATGACGGGCTACTAAAACACTCATCTATCAGGTGTAAAGAAAAGCTGTGCTATCATGGAGGATTTGAGGCTGAATCACATGTTTTGAAAGTTTCATGCTGCCAAGTATTAAAATAACCTTGGAATTATGCAAAATTATAGATGACAATCTTTTAGCTCAGAAAGGGTGACAACCAACACAGGACTATTTGGGACTGGCTTTGTCTTGACAGGTAAAAGCTGAGCTATGAACTAGAAACCACTGGTTGTTTAGGCCCAAATTGACTGTTTAATACAAACCACATAAAGTTCACATTAGTAATGTATTTATTTAGAGTTTCTAAGAATCCAGTTTTACAAAACTGGAAAAATTAAGACATGAGTCATGTTGGAAGAATGGAAATTATAAAATATGGAAGACTGAACTCTTTTATAATGTTTTATAAATTAGGCAAGAGATAAAAGCCTTCAGTCAAGAAAGAATTCTTAAAACCAACCATGCGCATGTGGGAGGAGGTAGCATGCAAGCCAATTAAAAAACAGTATATGGAAAAAACCGAAAGTGAATAACAGTAAGGATAAACTATAAAATTCAGAAAATTGAGGAGGGAAGAAAAAGGATACACAGAGAAAGCTATAGAATCATAGAATCAACAAAGTTGGAAAAGACTTTTTAGATCATCAAGTCCAACCTTTACCCCAGGACTGTGAAGTCCACCACTAAACCATGTCACTAAGGGCCTCATCTAGAGCAGAACGTATGGCAGTGGATGGAATTTTTGAGTATCTAAAGAGCAAAAGGAATTTCAATAAAAGTGTTGTTTCACAAACTAGTTAGACATGGCAGAACTGTTAATAAGAGGCTGAAATATTCAATAAACCTTTCTGTACCCTGGCTGGAGGAAAAGAGGAGAAAAACAGGTAGTGTATTTAAATCATGTAATAATGATAAAATATATCCCCTAATTGCATATATCAAAATAGGACCTTTTCAAATTATCCTGTCCAAGAGTTTCAGACTGAGAGCTGAGAAGCACGGTGGAGTTTCAGTAAATTCTGGGAAACGGGAAGACTTCAGAAAAAAAGCAGATGCACCCACATTTAGAAAAAGCAGAAGAGATACGTTGAGTAACCAAAACTGACTAATAGCATTTCCTGACAAAGTAGTAGAATAACAGGTATGGGACCAGATTAACAGTCATTTAAAGGAAGGAAATATTATTAATATTATTTATAGAAGAATCTTGTCAGACTAGCTCAGGATAAATTTTAATGTGATTACAACTTTGGTTGATAGAAGTAATAGTATTTGCAATGTAATAAAATCCCAGCATTATTGCATATGGGACCACAAGTCTTGAATAACAAAGCAGAATGTTGTAAAATCAATGTCACACATTAAATAGACTGAAACTAAGTTCAGTGGTGCATCCAAATCTGATTATAGAGAGGGAGACTTCATCAAGAAGGCTCGTTCCTTGATTTTTGGTTTTCTTGCTCTTTCCCATTTTTAGCAATAACTTAAGGTTCAAAGACAGAGCCTCTCAAAGCTGAGACAATGTAGGGATAGTCACTGACAGAGAGATAACATGCCAGACCTGTCAAATGAGAAGTGTTTTGAGTGGCTGAATGTGAAATGATCAGTCTGGGAGCAACATGTGCAGGTTGCACTTCCAGGGGAGCTCTGCTTGGGGAAGTAGAAAATTTTAGAAATGATATTTATCGTCAGGATGAAAATCATCTGAGTATGAGCTCCCAGCACATTGCTACAACCAGAAGGGCTAAATCAGATCCTGTCAGTATAAAGAAAGGGATATGGAATGGGACTATTTCCACTGTTCTTGGTACTGGCACTGTGCTCACTGGGGTCCTGTGTCCACATTTGGTGCCCAAAATTCAAGAAGGATGTAAAATAATTGCCATGAGCTCAGAGGGGAGCTCTGAGAACAATTAAAGAATAACTATTAAGAAAAGATTTAAGTAACTTTCAAGAAAGAAAGTTAACAGTGACTTGATTGTAGCCCATAAGTACCTCCACAAGGAAAAGATTTAGGTAATACACGGCTTTTCAGTCTGGCAGACAAAAGCACAGTGGCTAATAAGACCAATGCCTGGAAAATGAAGTGAGGCAAATTCAGACCAAAAAAAGAAGGTACATATTCTTAACAGCAAGGATAATTAACCATTTGGAATGATTTACATAGGCTTATGCTGGATCCTTCATTAACAGAGATTTTTAAATCAAAATGAAACACTCTTTTAAAAGAGCTGCTCTTCTGCAAGCACAGCTTTTAATCTTGAAGAATGAATTAATATAGGGAAGTTCTAGGGGCTCGATCATATGAAAAGTAGTGAGACAATCACAACAATCCCTCTTGGCTCTAAAACTGGTCAGTTTAGGGACCTATATCAATCGTGGGTTTATATGTTTCTTTGTATAACACTTGGAGAATTTCATTTTGGTTTTGTGATGAAATTTGGTTTCCTACATATTCACAGGATTCCAGGTGTCAGGGCTTTAGAAACCACAGTGCAGCAAAGGCAAATGTAAGTATTTTCAAAAGCAGAAAAAGTCGGGATTAGTCACAGGATGAGATTCAGTTTTTAAAACATACTGATCAAGAAATGAAGCACTTGTTACAGCTTTTCATTTTACAGTTTTATTAGTTCAAACCCTTTAGGAATGAATATTCCTCATTGGCCTGATAAAAATTCATAACAACAAAGTTAATAAAATGTCTCATCACCTGACAAATCTAGTAGGAAGTATTTTAAAAAATCTGTTTTACAAAGTAATCCCCCAAGTCCTTGTGACACAGTCAAAAAGTTAACTTTAAATAGTCAGAGGTAGTGAACTGTCATTCTCTGTGCCAAAAGATGACCCATTAGCCTTCAGAAGAAAGTCAGGAAAAAGCTGGGAAAATGGTTGTTGAGAAAGGGAATTACAAGAGAAACCCTGTGCCTCCAGTTCTCTGAAGCTATGAATTACTTTTTTCTAGAAATGGTTTTCACCAGTACTTATTCGACAAAGTATCTCCTAATTTTAATGCTATTTCCAAAGGCCAGATGCTACTCTCATGTCTATGTTATCTGTCTCCAGAATTTGCCTTAAATTTGTTCTTTCTCTCAGTGTTTTCATGCAAATGCCTTTACCTTTGACGGCAGGTGACACCACATTCCAGCATGAGAATCATTCCCCCTCTTCTGTGATGGGTATTTAGTGACCTGCATGGTTGAGATCTTTGTGAAGGAGACTCGGTCATGTGCTACAGCCATAAAATCAGAGTACAGCACAGTCCAAACCAGGAAGGCTAACTGTCTTTCAAAAGGCATGGTGTTTTCTTTAAAGTAAATAAGTTAGTGATTGGTCTGTTTGGTATCTGACCATAAATATACTCTTTTTAGTGAGGAAGTGGACCAGAATATTTCTGGATGTTGTCGGAAGAGCTGACTAAGAAGCTCAATTCATGTTCCAAAGCCAGCTCTAAGTACTTTCAATGTACTTAATGCATCACTTTCTCAAAGAGGAGAGGAATGTCTATAGTTTCCAAACATTGTTGTGAACCTGCACATCTATATTTACATGTGTAAATCCTGCAAATTCACAGTCACACTGAGTCACTCCATGTACCGACAGCACCAGTTGATGGCACAGAGTATGCACTTCAGAGACGGATTGTGCAAATGCCAATGGTACATAAGTGCATGTGTTTCCCAAAACAAGCTGGCCTTAAAGAACATGGCTTTTTACAGCTGGCCTAGCATGTGGGACAATGAAGCACAATGAACAGCGGGTTTATGACATACTGGTCTGCAAAAGACTTTTGTCTAGTTGCGTTTGTATTTATACTACCCTTCACTGACGAGCATTACTTTCCAGCTGGGGTTGTGCTGCTCTTGCAGCTTGTGTACAGAAGGGGCTCCCAGCAGTTTTCGGCCTGAACTGAAAAGTTCTCCCTTGCAAAAAGAAGGATCTGGCTGAAGAACACTGAAGAATTTCAGCTCTGGTATTACGTATGTATTACCTTTTTCTGAAGTTCATTTTCCTTCATTCAGTCCTGCACTGCCGTGACTCATGTATCCAGTATTCTTTATTCATTTTCTTGTAATACACAAGTGATTGTGTAATTAACTTCACAACATCTGGGAGTTAAAAAAAAAAAAAAAAGAAAAGAGAGCTATACCAAGAAAAAAAGTTGCAAAGGGGAAATAACCATGAGCATGAGATCATCTCTGTATCACTGCAGACTTTTATTAATGTTTGACTCAAAGGGATAATTTTCACTAGGTTCCTTGGAATCCACTTCTTCATTTTCATTGACATTCTGGCAGTATATTAAACATTCTCATGCGTTTAATTCTACAGTTTGCTGTTTTCTTTTCCCCCTTGATTTGTGTCTCTTTCTTAAAGTAAAAGAGCAGATTATTCTTCCTTTCACCTCTGTACAGAGCATCTCGGATGTGACCCCTGGGTGTGTTAGCTGAGGCTTGGCATCATTCTCAGCTGGGGTAAAGCAGTGCTGCTGAATCCCTCCCACATCTGCTCCTCCTCGGGGTGGAAAGAAGGAGAATAGGAAAAGGCATTTTGGGACAGGGTGGGGCACACCTGTGCTTGGCTAGCCCTCATCTGGCACGGGGCTTCTTCTAGTCTGAAGACATCTGGTATGTATTAGAGCTGTCCCTCCTTGAGTGCAGGAGGGGATCTGTGTCAAGAGGTCCAGATTTTGTGCTATATTAAATTATATGATCTGACGGATGATGGAGATCATCACAAGAAGAAGGGGGAGGCAGAACATGTCCTAGGGTAGCGTAAAGTTTTGATTTGTGTCAGTTCGGGATGGCCACTTCACTCTCGAGTGGTGAAATCATGGCAAAGCTATGAAGCTCATCTCACTGAGTGTTTATACCATATGAGGACATGTTTTGCCCATGCCACAATCTCAGAAAAGACACTAATTTATTTTTCTAATGAGGTGTTGAAATTTCTCCTTGTATATCCTATATCTCTGTAGATAGAGCCCTGCTCTCCTGATTAACAAGGCTTTGTCAACATATGAAAATCTGCTTTGCCACATAATCAGACACATTTGTTAGCGATTTGAAAGGATGAAGAGATAGAAAGGCGTACTGTGCGCTCTGGAGCATGGAGGAGGCAGTGGTTTGATAGCAGGGCCTGCGCTTCTCCACAAAGTCTCTGCTGATTCCAACAGCCTGCCTTCAACGCTCAGCATCGAATTATTCAGCCCCAGACCCCCATCAAGCAGCAAACAGCCTCTCCAGATGCCTGTGGAAATTCCCGGATGTCTCTAGGTTTACAGACCCTGCTGCCGTCCTTATCCCCCTTGACAGGAGCAAAGCCATGAGGGAGCCATGGGGGAGCTGCAAGGGGAATGGGTGCATCTTGGCACAGCCACAGGCAGACCCCAGCAGAATCCCCCAGTCCCAGCAACTAACCCTGCTGCTGCCTTTGCTCAGTGGTGTCTATGCTTTCTTCAAGGCAGAGGGCAGCTGTTGGTAGATAGATATGAACCTTTCTCTCTTTGCTGAATCCGACCCTTGTGCTACTATCTGCATGCCAATAAAACAGGTTGCTATGAAGTAGTATGTCACATTGTGAACTGTTTTATTGTAAAATTGTTCAGATTTACCATTTTAAAAAGAATTTGTGCATTCATGACTGCAACACCTGGAGGAGTTGAAGTTGCATTTGTATACTGGCAGGAAAAAAAACCCAGCACAAGCACAAAGGGTTTCCCAATGGTTGCTGTGAACCTCTCCAGCTTGTGGAGGTGTTTTCCACTGAAATAGTTTATCAGGAGAGGATTCTTTTGCACAATAGCACCTCATTTTTTCTCTGCTGAGGTGCAACCCTCCAGCCATTAATGACTGAAAGCCCACTGAATTCCTTCCACAGAGTTCAATGGGCTCCAGAGCAGGACGTGGAGCCCTCAGGAATTGAAGTTGGCTTTCCTGAAAAGTTAGATGCTGCTTTTCCCCTCTCTGAGCCTCTGGCTTCTCCTACGCAAGCACTGGAGGATCCCGGTTCAAGTACTGCAGGCCAGTCCTGAAAAAAACAGAGGCATGCTCCAGGATAACATGGGACACTCTTGTCCTGACTGCAGGGAGTCATCTGCCAAGTCACTGTGCACATCTCCTGGGCTTCACGGGGTGCCTGCAGAGCACATGTGCCGGCCTTCTGGCTTTCTTCCCCAAGTGAGGGAGCTTCAGCATAGGAGAACAGGGGCCTCAGGTCCAAGAAGTCAGGAGGAAGTGAGTTAGTGACTTAAAGAGGAGTTTGAAATGGAGAAGGGAAAATATTTGGCAGATAGGAAGAGGCCAAAATGTTCCAGGTGTAAGAGACAGTGTGAGAGGCGATGCAGAAATGAGAACAAGGAGAAGTCTGAAAGGCAAAGAGCCTTGTGAGCTGCTCACTCTGAAGTCCCAGGGATGAGCCTTGCTTTTAAATCTCCCACCACTTTTTGAGGAGTGAGGAGTGAAGTCACTTTAGAAAATTTCCTAGGACTCCAGCCCAACACATGAGAATCCTGTTAAAATATACAGGCTTGCTGCACTAAGCCCGTAATTTTAACAGGTCGGTTGTTTTAACAAGACCTATTTCAGAGTGCAGACCTATTTTCTGAAATATGTTTTGGATTAGTGCAATGGAAATGCTTTGGTTTTATAGGTCAGTTCTCTACTGTAAATTGCTTCTCACTTGTAATGGATTTTTATCCCCTAGCAGGTGTAGTCTTTTAACAGGAACTCATTGGACTGACACACAAGTAGTTCAGTCTCAAAATAAAAGCTACTTCATAATGCTAAAAAGAATAGTGAGCCTTGCTCTAGTGGCTGGATCCTCAGACGTCAGTGGGGTGGTTATTCATGCTGCGTTACCACCCCACCAACAGTCCTGAGCAAAGCCAGTGACCACTAAAACCTTATGGCTGTTCTAAACCACATTTATCTAGAGAAGCCCTCAGAGGAGGTGCTCTACATTGGGAGATAGGAATACCATTGTCCTATGCCCCTTTCTCCCCCATAATCAGACTTCATACATCATTGGGAGCTTTCCCAGTGCTGAGAGGGGCTCCTACCTCTCAACAGCTCTGAGCTGCAGGAGCTGGGAGCTTGAACACCCAGCTTTAAGTAGTCTAATATTAGGAAATGGACTCCATTCTCTGCTGATGACTTCTCACTCCTCTTTTTTTTTTTTCTTTATTAATTTTGGTAGGAAGAGAGGCATCTATCATACTGGGAGTGGGTTTTTGTGGTTGTGGCAGAATTGCACCCAGGAATCAGCTGAGGGACAGTACTGTAAGGACAAGTAGCTCACAGACTCATACTTTACCTCTCAAAACCTCTTGCAACGTGTTTGTTTTGATATGGGTATATTTTATGCAGACACCTTTCAGTTATGTCTTTAGCCCTTCACATGCTGCTTACTGCATGTCACTAATATTTTCCTGTAAATAGGGGTACACAGTGTGGGTGGAATGTTTTCATGGACTGGTGAAATTGCTTCCTGAGTCCAGAAGCAGGAGATTGAAACCATTTACTAAATTAAGGCAAAGCAAACAACCTCCTCACTCCAAAAAGATAAAGTGCAAGTTGTTATTGCTTCGGAAGCGAAAAGCTTCAGCTTCTCACTAGGAAATGACATTTTGAATGTTGGTTAATATTTTTTAAGAATGAAAGGGAAAAAAATTGCTTAAGAACCAGGAAAAATTTTTTGATTGCATGTTAAATGGAGCATTCTGCATTGATACAAAATAAGCTTTTTGTTCTGGTTAGCAGATTTTCTTTTCTTCTCTCATGTTTCTTTTCATTTGGCCACTGAACACAAAAAAATTCAACTGCGCACTGAGCTCAAGTTTATGTTTTGAATGCTAATGGCCACAAGAAGAATGACTCAATGTAAATAAGTTACATTTTCAAAATTAATGAGGTCTGCTAATTGAGTTTATCCAGGTAATAAAATCCATCTAATAAAGTTTATCCATGAAATATAATTCTTCCAGTTCTATAAAAAATATATGTTTCTTTGCCTGTACATCATCTGTGTGGAGATAATGAATACCTTGTGACATTGGGGTCGTAGGTCAAATCCCAGACCTTATTACAAATCTAGGGAAAATTACTTTTTCACTGACCTATAGTACGACCTAATAGTCTAGGAGGAGTTAAAGGCCAATTGTTCATTCAGCATTGCCTAATAATATATATATAAGTGTATATATATATTTAATAACACTGATGCAATGAAAACTTACTGCTGTAGATATGGATTTACAGCACGTCCACAGGGATTTCTCATGCAGATCTCAAGATGTCAAAAAACAACATAACAGCAACACTCTGAAGTGCATGTTTGAAATGAATGATGACAGACCTTGGCGTGTGGGGTAGGGTTTTATTGTTCCTCCAGTGATTTGCCATAGCCTCAAATAGTGCATCTTTAACAACTCTAGACGACAAACCTTTCTCACACTTTTAAGGATGTGGGTTAATTGCAGCTACTGTAAGGAGACGGGGTGTTCTGGGGCGTTGCTCCATGTGGAAGTACTGACGGTGCCAAAGCCGTTCTAGGAGATGCCAGCCCTCTCTTGCTGTGTTTTCAGCTGGTGCAGCAGTAATGTGGGGCTGGACTGCAAAACTGAGCCAGGGAAATTACAAAGGTCCTTAGAAAAGACATTGGAAAGGGTCACCTGGGGCTGTGGGGAGTTTTTCTTGCTCAGGTCTAGAGCACAGCCCTCACACAACTGCACTGGGAGAGAAGGATGGGCAGCCTGCGTGGTGTGCAGAGCCAGGACCAGAGAGCAGGGTTGGGCTGCGGTGTTACACCAGCTGAATGTGCTGGTACTCCTAAAAGAGCAGTTTTGATGTGAAGAGGAGGCTGCTGCCTTTTCTGTGGCTGAAGATATTGTCCAGCACCAGTTATTATCAGGCCTTTCATAAGAGAGACCTGCAGCCAGAATGGGGGAGCCTTAAATAATCACACATGTTTTCCACACTCATTTGCTCCTTTCTTTCAAGGCTCAGCCACATTTCTCAGCACACAGGTCATTCACACACATCTTTCTCAGCAAACTTTTCTTCTAACTCCCTTCCAGCTTGCTGCACAATAACATCTCCCATGTTTCCTTCAATGGCAGTGTTGAACAGGATCCTGTACATTTGAGCCTGCCTTGATTTGCAGGTCTGCTGCCCCATAATGACTGACAAACAGGCCACAGATTACTTCCATTTTATGACTTGAGTTTAGGGAAATTGAGCATTCTAATTAAGCACAGATGTAAGGTTAAAGTGTAGAACAATCTGGACTGGTTTTCATTTAAGTCCCTTTCTGATTCATTTGGTTCCTTAAGAGAGTCACAATTAGAAAAAAATATTTTGTCAATGTTGAAAGACATGTGATGTAGAACTGATTGGATTAAATCTGAGTTCATGTGAATTTTGGCAAATTCAATTAGGAGAGGCCCTTGCAAGTACTCTGTGGAAAGCCTCCAATGGCTTTGCAAACTGTATTTGGATTTTCCAGTCCGTAACACTGCATGTGTTGACAGCGCACCATCCCGGCATAATGTGCGAGCATTACAAACAAGTTTCTTTGCTTTGTGGGAACCATAAGGTCAGGCATAGAGTGAAACTGCAAACCAGGGCTCATCTGAAGATTCTCAGGCTGTGCAAAAGACCAGGTGAGCGTGGGATAAGGGGCATTGTGAGGAAAGACCTCAATGGAAGGTTTCAGACTGCTTCTGGTAGCATAGACATCGCAGGCTAGGTTGGGAGAGCCTTCTGAAGTGGGGGTGGCTTTTTGTGCAATTATCTGTCTCATGGCTAGGACAAAAGGACCCTGATTTCTGGTTGCAATGCCTAAGAGCCACCACCATGAAAAAGTTTCAATACCTGATATGAAAGTGAAATATCTTTTGAAAATGTGTTTCTTGGTCTGAAAGCAGTGGGTTTCATTCTGCTACTTTTTGTCAGTTGTCTGGTTGCTCCCAGCTTTGGTTAATAACCTTTTTGTGGGGAAAATACTTGCAGAAGTACCTGTGTCAAGCTGGATCTACCTGGGCAGGGGAGAGGGAAAGAATTGACTGAGTTTTGTCCAAACTAAACCTTGCTTCCCTCAAACATTCCTCCCCAAGCAGACAGAAAGAAATACCTCCCTGTTAGAGGTAATAAGATTGAAACAGTTTGCTTTTATTTTCTGACTTTGTCAAAGATAAAATCCAGCTCCTGGCTTCCCCTAAGCTATGCAGGAATGTGCATCAATTTTAATGCTGGTAACATATGTCGTCGGTTTATATTATTTTTAATAATCCTTTGTTCTGCCTGTGCTGGCAAAACACGATCACCAGGACTCCTTTGGTTTGATAACCATTCCCTAGGAACCAACAGACAAACAAGCACAGCCTTGTTTTTAAAAAGCGGTTGTTTTCCTTCCCTTAGAAATGCAACGTTTTGTTTTGATACAAAATGGATTTGCCTTTCTCGAGTCTCTCTCCTTCTTCTCCAGTCGGGCACTGGGTAGCACTGCAAATAAAAACCAAAGTAAAACAATAAAACCAGCATGTTAAAATGGACCCCCCCTATACAGCCAAAATAGAAAGCAAGGAGAAGGCTGGGTGAAAGAGCCACGAAATGCGTTGGCCGTTTCCCATCTCCCCCCATGGTGGGGGACTGTCACATGTGTTTGATGGGGGTAAAGCCCCCTTTTGCTGTAGCTTTCTAAGAAGCCTCCAGTTGTGTTAGCTTTGCCTAAGTAAGTGCTTGAACTAATTTCAGAAGCTTTAGAAATACTTATTGCTTTTTGATTCGATTTACAGAGCTACTTCTTGTTTCCCTTTTCTTCTGTAAAATATGGAGGAGGGGTAAAGTCACTTCATGTTTTTCCTGAAAACAAAGAAGGCAAATACCCTCTCCATAAACCCCCACACCAAAACGAGCAGCCAAAGATATCTCTGTTGTGACGGAGCAGCTCTTTAGGCTGAAGCAGCTGTGAATCTGGCTTCTCTGCATTGAACACAAGTTTCAGCCATGCCCAGATCAATGGCTGAGGCTTCCGAGCAGGCTGGGTCTCTTCACAGCTCCTTCAGTCTGGTCAGCTTACAGTGAGGACAAGCTTATACCTTGCCTGCACTAAGTCTCCCAGATCAAAACTGTTTCTGTTTTTATCTTTTATCAGAATTTTTGTATTTGGTGATTCTGTCAGCAGCAAGAATTGTTTACATTGATCCTTTTCACTGCAGCTCCCTTCTTTCGTGCATCTATCCATACTGGCTCGTAACACTCAAGTTTGTACGAAAACGTGGCAACTCTGCTTGCTGATGTATATCAGGCTCCTGGTTTTTATTGACGGTTCTCCCTTGCAGCACAATTTTCCCTGTTGGAGTAAACTCTGGGCTCCACTGAGTCAGTGGAGCCATTTCCTTTCATCAAGCCAAGATTTCCTCATCATCTTCAGATACTATCATGAATTTTCTCCCTCTTTTATCACCTCTGCCAGCTCTGAAACTTGCTTCCTATAGCCCCTAAGTGCTCTGTTTCTGTTTCTTCCAATGCCCTTCCTTTGTAAGTAAATGCCGTATTGTGGTTAAAAGTCCTTGTAGGGAAGTCTGGGGAAATTTTCTCTGGAGAACCTTAAAGTAATACATACAATCTTTTGCAATCTGGTATACCGCAAGGCAGAAGAGGAAATTACACTCAGATCTTTTGTACCATTAGAATTGACATAGAGATTAATCCTTCAGACTTAGGTGGAATCTGAGCTGGCTCTTCCACCTCTCTAGGTTTTGAACGTGTAATTATGTCTCTGTGGGGAGAACATGGATAGATTTTGTATGACACAATTATTCTTCCCCTTGTCTGGCCATCACAAACAATGAGGCCAACTTTCTTGATACTTCCTTGGAAGGGTGCATGAAAATCCCATTAACAAATTAAATGCTATGAGTAAAATCTTCTTGAAGCCTTGTTGTAATTGTTGGAAAGCCAAGATGGGTCATATTGCAAACTTGAAAAGAAAATGACTAAGCTAGTGATCCCTGTTTTGGAAAGAAACATTTCCTTGGAGGTGCTTTGGAGGCATGTGGGAGTGTTTATTTGTCTGGTATATATAAACTATTTGGTTACATCTTACTGAACTGTGGATTATTAAGATATTTTTTATTTTATAAGTACTATTTAAAATCCTCTGCAGCCAAACCAGTTCACACTGGTATGAGCTTACTATGTCATTGCTAAAACAGTGCACAAAATCTCACCCAATTCTTTTTTTAAAATTTTTTTTAGATTTTGAAGCTAATTGTCTAAAATTGCAGCCATGTTGCAGGTTCCACCAAAATCAGTTTCTGCATCAATAGCCTGGGATTTACAAACCTAATTTTTATTGAGTTGGTGGATTGTAGGACATCACTTCTGAAGCAGGGCTGAGTCATTTGCGTGTATTGACAATCTACTTTTCAGCACCAACTTAAGCACGTAACTTTGAAACTTAATGTTGTACCAAGACCACTGGCAGGCAGATGGAGCCCCTGGTGCACAGCTCTGTTAAACAGTATGTGGGAGCATATCTAACTTCAGAACTTTCCTCCTTCCCTGTGAGCTATTACATGTTATTGCATAAATATCTTTTATCTGGCTGACTTCCTCTATGGCAAAAATTGTGATTTTCTGGAAAATGTACCCTTCAGAGACACTGAGACAGATATCTGTTCAACTTGCATTGGTTTTGCATGGGTATGAAGTCCACAAGCAAAATTTGTCCAGGAGGATGTGATATAAATCCAGTGTGCAAATGACAGAGTAAACAAAATGTCCACTCTTATTATCATAAACACACAAAACCTGTACCATAGGTGACATGGCAACAGATTTCAGCACATTCAGTGGTGAATACTTGTTTGTTGGGCTTGTTCACTTACTTATGCACAAAATAAAAAATATCTTAATAATCCACAGTTCAGTAAGATGTAACCAAATAATTCACATATACCAGACAAATAAACACTCCCACATGCCTCCAAAGCACCTCCAAGGAAGCGTTTCTTTCCAAACAGGGATCACTAGCTTAGTCATACATCTCCCAGCCCATAGTCTGACTTGGTGTGATTCTGCTATACTAATTTCAAACTCATTAAGAAAAAATGCAAGCATCATATTACTCTGTGCATTGCATATGTACATGGAAGCAGCTAATAAAGTCCATGCTCGTGCCAGGCAGGAAGGGGAAATTTGCAGCCTTGTTAACACTTTTTAAACTTGAGGGAGAAAAATCTCAACTGGATGTGTGGATCTGTGTTCTTAGGACCACGAGACAGAGTCTGCCTGTTGCCTTTGCAGCCAAGCAAAGAAGCAGTACCAAAAGCTCTCCTAAAAATGTCTTGGATTAGCAGTTTGGAGAAGTACCAACCTTGTCATTTCCAGGGGAGTGGTTAGAAATTTTCCATCTAAATCGGAGATGACCTGAATAGAAAGAAGATGTTGCCAAACTGTTAGAAAATTATTCATGCCCACCCTCTGTTTTCCTATAGTTCTCCTTTGGCCTGACTCATCTCCTCCTGGAATTATTGGACATCCTTCCCCCTGATTTGCTGGAAGCTTATCTGGTCCTTTGCTTTTTATCTAGAATCTCTGAAAAATTTATGTAGAATTCTGTGAGTTAGTAAAAAGTAAGCATTTACTGTACAGAGAATAAATCTTGACATGCAGTACAGTTTTATGTAAAAATCATTCTGCTGCAGACGTGATCTAATAAAACTCTTAGGAACACAAAAGAGAAATGTGGGGTCCTTCACTTAGGGGTGAATTTCACATGTAAGACCTAAGCTACACTGAGATCACGCTATGTAACAACCTATTGTATACATCTTGCATTGAAAACAAAAGGCAGAACTTCATTGAAATAATCATAAAACTATTTTTCCTATACTAACTACAGCTGTGGGGCATGTTTCTATGGAAACAGTTTTCCTTATGTGCTTCTCTATAGCTAAAGGTCTCAAATGGACCTTCTGTCTACTCATTGCCCATATAAACTGCAGATTCTGTACAATAATCTCTAACACAGATCAGCTGAATCTACTGATATGTGTCAGAAAACATTATCAGGAGGCAAACACCAGTTATCGCAAGTTCCCATAAATTTATAGATAATCAGGTCCTTAGTGGCAAGTTGGCATCTTAAGTGTAAGGACTGTACTGAGGAGTTTTGATTAGAGGTCATTGTCCTATCCAAAGCTGTAACACATAGCAATGAATTCTGTGCCTTCGCCTTTGTTGTACAAAGATTTATGTTGCTTTTATTTGAATAATTTATGCTGCATACTGCATTCTAGATACCAGACGCTAAAAACAATTTGTTCTTTGTTGACATAAGTAAAACACTTGCAAAATTGCTGATTAAATGAACCATGCACCTTAATATCTTCCTTGTTGTAAACTGTTGCTGTAGAAAAAGAAGGCATAAGTAAAGCTGATATTCTTCCAGTGATACCTGACAGTACAAGCTAGTTGGTAGATAAAGCCACGTAGATAGTAAAGCAGCTGTTGTTTAAAAACAAAAGATAAATTGCCCACCTGGCTTGATATCTTCAAATTATAAGCTACTAGTCCACACTGTGCAAGCTATCTTTATGTTCTTCACATTCAGAGACACTTAAATATAAAGGTATACAAATGCAATAATTTTATTATATGCCTATCTACAGATAGTAATCTGTGTATGAACAATGCAGAAGCAGTTAGGAGTATAGAGACTGATATGAACATGAGAGGGTCCTATTTGGTTCAGTAGAAGACAAATAAGTACATTCATATTTATTACAAGAACTGTGGGATGTTATTGTCAGTGGAGCATGGGCCACAACCAAGCACATGGTTATCAGAATAAAACTGTGTTATAGCCACTTCTCGTAAATTATGAAGATGGCAGGAACTAACTTTTGAGTCCATGGTATTGCATAGAAGGGTAAGATCCATCTTATCTTAAAGTTGAATTCTAAAATCTTGAATTCATGCTTGAGATTCTTCTGGACCTGGCAAAGAAGAACCTTCAGAAAGTGAAAGTGAGCTGTCCTTCTGGGATATGCAGCTTGGTCTGAGGTGAGTGAGATAAATGAACTGGGGCAAATTTCCCCCTAGAAGAGATAGAATCTTTATGCAGCATAGGAGAGGAAGCCCACACCACTGGCTTTAACTGTGCACCTAACTTTTAGTGAAGTAAAATTAATTGATGTGAATGTAGTTTTACTTCTCATTAGCCAACACCTTCAATGTTACATTTTAAAATGTGATTAAGTTATGCATTTAATTTAAAAACAACTTCACTTTTCATCATCTACATTCTCAATTGACTCTTTATGCTTCACTCAGTTCAGGCAAAATAAACAGGCAAGTCTGATATTTTATGCAAAATTTTTCTCTCTGCTTCCATTCCATGGCACAGCATTCCCTTGACTTCTTTTCATGGGAAACTTACAGTTTATACTTTACATACAGTAGGTATCCAATAAGTGTACATCCTATATAACCAAGTGTGCTTGGGTCAACTTGCCTGAATTCAGATAATGTGTGTCAGACAGCAGTGAGACAGGAAAAGTGCACTGTGTGCCCAAACAAAACTCTGCCATGTCTGAGAAACATCTGCGGATTGAGGACAACATCCTGGTTTAATATTGCGGGGAAGCTGTGTATGCAATCCATGTTCCCAGGACCTGCTGCCATCACTGGGTGTTAGCTATCAGCCATGTGCTGGGGGGAAAAGTCCATGCCATAAAATCAGGTACAGCTTTTCTGAACCCACCATTATTATGACTGCTTACACCAAGGTGTCACGTGCCCCGGATAACCAGGGGTTACTCTAAGCATTTTGGGATCAGGTTGTGGCCTCCTGAAGGAGTCTGTGTGTGGAGCAATTCCATTTATTCCTGTGGAATTTCATTACATCTTTTCCTGGGTACTCCAAAGATGATTTTTGCTGGTTGATTTGTCATACTTCTCTTATATAAATTTAACTCCATGGCTTTTTCTATTGTTTGAGTAGCTAGGGCTTTTATTTTCCCCAAATGAGCAGTTGGGAATATGTAAAACTCTGAAAGCTTTGCAGAAACACACTTAATACAAGGAAATACTGCAGAGAGAATAAGGAGCTGCAGATGACATGGGAATAAATAAGCGGAAACCCATGGAAAAAGAGGACCCTGGAAAAGGTGAATTTTGTAAGAAGAGCAGAAGAGACCTAAATAAATAGATACACACACACACATATGAAGAAAATAAAAAATAATAAAAAAAAAACCACAAACAAACCTTAAAATTCTTCTTGGCTTGTTTATGCTTCTAAATCACTACCAGGCACTTTTCAACCAATTTATTTATATCAGCCATTTGAGACCAATGAAACATCAGACCAATGAAACATCTCAGAACCACTTTACAGGGGGGCTCTACTGAAATTTAAAATACTTTTTTTTTTTTTTAATTATGAATAACTTACTGATGAGTTACAAGTACAAAAGGATTACAGACAATCATTAAAAATATACGTATTTACTCCATTATTAGGTCTCACTTGTCTCACTGTCAGGCTCAGTAGTTTAATACTCTTACCTCCAGACAGCTTCCAGTAACTTGTGCAAAACATAGTTATTAAGGACATATGGCCTAATGCTGAAACATTTGCTAGCCTGTATTTTTTTGCAATTTCTTTCTTGCTTGCTTTTTGTTAACATACCCGTGTATAACCAAGCATATTGAAGCTGTAGTTAAGCCCCATGCACCTGCTTGAGCCTATTCCCGTTCTTTCAGTAGTCAAAACAAATCTCTGTTAAGGTTAAACGTGAAGAAAATGAATAGGCAAGGAAAACAGCATTAAAAAAAAAGGCTCTCTGGACCTGAGCAGAGCAGTGGGAGACAGTAACATCTCTGGTCCCTTGCCTTCTTTGTCCCTGACAGAGGCCAATTATGCAGGAAAAGCTCCCAAATCTGAACTCTGGCATCTGTGTGTCCCTGAGCACTGAGTCCTCACTCCCGGCCCTGGAGGCTCTGGTTGCCTGAACCCATGTTGATGGTCTGAATCCTCCTCAGCTATTGAACTAAGTCTTTTCCTGTTGGTGTTAACACTGATGTTTCACTAGCTAGTCACAGTTCTGCATTTTTCACTGTGGTGAAGAGCTACTCTGTTGAAATGGTTTGTTTTCATCATTTATAAATGCTCCTTTCCACTATCGCTTTAGCACGCTCTGTGTCAGTGTGCATTTAAGCCATCAACACCTGTATCTCAACTTACCCTTTGAATTATGTAGGAGTTGTAGGGGCTGCCTTTTCTAATGTCATCTTCATTAATCAGACTTCTAATTTTGCAGTATATTGTTGGCTAGGGTGAAGAAATGCATTATTTGGGTTTGGCTTTCACCATAGCTGTTTGCTTTCATGTTTTAGTCAGTGCTTTCTGTAGGATACAGGAACCTGAATAAAATTCCTGTTAAAACGCCTATGCCAAATTTGTCTATTTGTTGCCCTCTCCATTAGTTAAAGTAGTATACTGTTGCAGCCTTCCAGCAACAATGTAGTAGAGCTCCAGCCTGACACCTTATAGGAAAGGAGGATGAATTCATTTTACAGCAGAACTGGCCTGTCTGACTCATGCTCTCATATCTGCATACTCCCAAGCTCCAAGTTTTTGGTCATAACAGACTGGCTGGTGTTCCCATATTCCCAGTTCCCTGACAGGCAGGACAAGAGGTACAGCCTGGTGATTCCTCTTTACATCTCTTGGGATTTTAGACTGGTGGTCATGTTCTTGTTTATAGATGTACCCACTTCCAGGAGTTGTCAGCAATTACCCTCTTTCCTCTCTTCTGCCTCTGTATCCCATGTCTAGCATCATCAGGATTTATTCTCTCCTTTTGGGTTCTTTGAGGCTCCAGTCTTCTGGAGACCCCTTTTTTCTGCTCTCTCGTTTTCCAGAACTATCTTCACATAGCTTTGGCATGACTTTGATAACCTGCTGGTCTAGGTGCCAAAACCATATATCCCTTCTACCTTTTCTTTCATCTGGTGCTGCAACACTCAGCCGTCTCCTTCATTCTCCATTCAGACTGATTTTAATATTTCTGTCACAGATTTCTACACATTCTGGATGATAGATAACTGCAGGAAACCTTGGTGGTCCCCATGAAGGATTTCTACAACCCTCTGGAGATCTATTCCTTCTTTAATTTTTTTAGTGGAGCTCTGGGGCTTTGCATCACTCTCACTCAAATCGCTGCTTGGTTGTGCTGGCAGCAGTTGTCTGACACTTAGCACATCTACTCCAGCCCATCTGCTTGTTGCTTTGCACCTGCCTGAACTACTGAAGGCTTTTGGTTGTGGTTTGTAGCTTTATCAGTAAAAAGGCTGGCAAATCTATTGGCTTATTTTCACATGTTTCCACTCAGGCTGCATGTCCTTGGTGGTCTCTTCTCTCTGCACAAAAGTAGACCTGAATATAACAAGTATTTGGCATCAGTGGAATAGCTCTGGATATGTTTGACCTAGATCTTCTTGCACTGCTATTTATTTACTCCTCTACACAGTCCCACCATGTTGATGCTATCAAAGAAAGCAATTATTAGTGAAACTGACACTTTTGTTTGGATGTTACATTAGCAAAGGGCATGTGTCATTAATTTATTGTTAAAATGCTTCTCTCTCAGCTGTTCTCATGTCTGATATCTCTCCACAGGCTTTAGTTTCTCAGTTTTAAGTTCTTTAGAATTACACTGCACCTTGCTTTGAGGTAAGGAAACTTTGCTCCTGGCTGGCATCATCTGTGTACTTCATACAGTAGAGAACAAGTTAAGTTTTATACTAGGTACCACTACTGGGGATCTTCAGTTGCCTTTAGCACTGCTCGCTGGAATCATAGAAAGGCATGGGAAGTACAGTTGTAGAAAGCATGATTTCTGAAGAAATAAAGATTTTCCCACAGTTTTCTGAGGGGTAACAAATCCAGTATTCAGTACTTTGCACAGAAATTCTGGAGAGCCATCTCATCTCTATCTGCTGCCAGGGACATATTAAGAGAGAGCTGTATTAGCACAAAAGGGGAGTGTATCCTGGCTATGTCTACATCAAGTAGCCCATCCCAGCAGGAGCTTATCTCTAGAGCAAAATGGTTCTGGGAACCCAATACCCATGTTATCTGTATCCTAGGGGATTACTTTGGTCTGTATCTAGTCAGGTCCTGCAGAAGGAACTCTCACGACTGACTGATGTGCATCAAGTCAGCTTCTGGTGCACAGCTTCCCGTGGTACCCGATAGTCATCAGATTTTTGTGATGAGCACACTCCTGGTCTGAGCCAAAAGGCTGGTGTGGACACACAGCTGTGCTTGGTATGGGCTGCTGCAGCATCTTCTCCTGTGGGAGCAGGGAGGAGGAGAGGGATTATGAGTGGAGATGGTGGAAAGAAGCTGTTTATATGGGCTATAGCAGATATCTAATTTAAGTCTTGACATTAGGAAGCTAATAGCTACCATCTTTGTGTATGAAGGTATTCTCTGATAGGGAGACATTCAGAAAAAAAGACCCTAAATTAAATGCTTTGAATAAACCCTCTGAGGGACTTGCTCCTACACCTAGATGTGACAGTGAAGCAGTGACACTACCCTTACAAATGAAAAATGTAAGTGTGGTGGAACACTTAGCAAGTGTGGATGTCTATCCAGGTTCCAAGCTTGGACTCCTAAACATAAATTGGGAGGCTGGCATGTGGACTCACCCGAAAATTAATTCCCGAGGTCAGACACTTGAAAACATCTAGCAAAGAAGGCAGGTAATTACTAAGTATTTAGAGTGTGGTGATGCATCTAAATTCATTTCTCATTGACAAATGTCAGGCAGTTCTACCACAAGCATCTCACTCAGAGGTGAAGAGTACTCTGCTGCTTTGCTCCGGCACTGGTGGTGACACTGGAGGCTTTCAAATTTGACATTGAGGACTTACGATCTGCATGTGCATCAGCGGCATGGTTAATTGTGAGCTACGTTTTTTAGGATCATAGGATAATTCAGGTAGAAAAAGACCTCAGCAGATCACCTAGCCAAGTTCTAAACGGGGTCAGCTCTGCAGCTGACCCATATGCATTTACAGCTGTATATGTCATGTAATTCCTAGTGAATGTTTATTTTTTGTCCCTGTACAATACACTTTGTTTAATATCAAGTGTAGATGTAGACTAAGGAGTGTGTATTATTTATTACTTGTAAAAGTAAAAATTCAGAAAACATTGCTAAGTAAAAGTAAAAACAGAAAGCATTACTAATATTCTATAAATAGTTTTGCTTGGCAAAAAAATTTCAGATTTTTTTATGATCATTTTGGAAAGTCATTACTTTGTCATTCTTTATGTTGAAAATGGCTTCCAGTAGCAGACCTAACTTTGACATCTTCGGTGGAACTCAGCAAGCAGAAGAACCACATGAAGTCACCTGGTTTGTGTCACACATCTAACTCAGAGACAGAAAAAAATGGTTACTGTTGAGCCATGTTACCGAACAATTGCCTAATAAAAAAAAACCCAAAGAACCAAAGCAATGTTAAGAAATGTCTGTTTAACCACCCCAGCCAAAAATCTTTCTTAAACTACAATTTAGAATTAGCAAATATGCTCATTCAATTTTTCTCCCAGTGGGCCTGTTTTATTTTAAAATCACTTCAGAAGTAATAGAAATTTGAAGCATGAACAATTTACATTTGACATTTCATCCCATCTATCTATTATGTAAGGATGATGTATCTGAACATGAAGGATCTTGAGGCATAGGAAGGTTGCCTGATAATGCACAAGTAGACCACAAAGGGAGTTTTCTTCTCTCTCATTCACATTATAATTCTCTGAAGGACAATATCATTTTTATATCTCCTTCCTCAAGCAGCATGAAGTCTGCATCCACAGAGACTGAGTATTTGTCATGGGAAAGCAAAACAACAAAGAGAAAAAAAAAATAGTTTAAAAAATCTTAGAAAGTCAGGGACAAAAAACACAACCATGTTTCATGGCTGTTGCTAGTAAGTTATTTTTAAAATCAGTTGCATCTGTGTGCTTCTGGAAAAACAATCACATGAGCTATTACATCAAAATTTAAATAAGGAAAATTATTCAGAACAATCCAATGCATTTTATTGGCGTATTCATAAAAAGGAGAAATTAGTCCCAAATGTTTACGTAAGCATTTGAGTGTCCAGACTATGTAGATAGTAGTCCTTGATGCTTACTCCGTGCATGCCACGCTATGTACACACACCAAGTGAAAACAAGTCTGAGCTAAAGTGCTGGCCCTTGCTTTTCAGTGGCCAAGGTCTACTCTCACTCCACTCTTTCTGTGGGTGGGAGAGGGAAGTAACCTCCGGCAGAGGAACAGCAATAAACAGCTGGTGATGGTAACTTCTTAAACTGTTCCAGCTAGGTCTGCCAGATTTAATCTGATCATAACCCTCTTCTGCTGTCACGGGAAAAAAATAATTTGTAATTACCTAAGCCTACCCTCTTGAATGCACTCTCTAATTTGAGGTGCCTCACCTTTCAGTGATTTATGAGATACATGGGACATGACTTTTTGAAGAGCACTGTAGTCAGCAACTTATTAGGGTTGAAAGCAAACAGGAATTGACAACACACACCATGGTTTTAAATCTGGACACTTTGCCCCAAATTAGAGAGGGAATGGAGACGCATAAATGGCCACTCTGCTCTTCCCGGGCACCCTGCTAAAGGATTTGTGCATGCTCACCATGAAAGCATCCTGCATGGGTCCTCTCTTTCCATGAATCACCCTTTTAAAAGTCGCAGGAAACCCTCTGTTGTTGAGTGTTTCAGTCTTAAGAAGAGCAGTTATCTTCAGGTCACTGGTGGCCCAGACTCATTGCTTAAACAGAACAGATCTGATGGGTCAGTCTGATGGTCAGCAGTGATTATTAGTTATTACTTCCTTGTAATCTTGTAAGACTTTGTTCAGTAAGGTGCAGAGACTGCACAGAGACGTTGTGAAGATATTTCATGAGCATTTGGCTCATGAGAACAAGATGTGATGAGCTATATGGCCAAAAGCAAAAACAAAAAACAAAAACCAACCAAACAAAAAAAAAAAACACACACACAAAAAACATAAAAATGAGAGAACTTTTGAAACTTATTATCTGTGTTATGGAAAATGCCTACAGATCCCAAGGGACAAGAAACCATCAAGCAGTAGACACAACAAAGGTAGAGGCAATGCCCTAAACCTTATAGGCTGCAAAGATAAGGATGACAAATGAAGAGAAGACAAAAATATTCTGTTTAATTCCTATCTTGCAGATGGGAAACTGAGGCAGAGAAAGATTAAAAAGTAACTCACTCAACAGCACATGGGAAATCCCTGGCTAACCCACAGATTATAAACCTCAGATATTTGAGGCCTTCAGCAGCATCATCACCAAACCCTCTTTTGTACCCAAACTCTTCTCTCTTTCACTGATGGGTTTTTTCCTGCATCAAGACTTTCATGTTACTTCAGAGCTGACCTCTGATTCTCTTTTCTCTGTACAAAAGCTTATATGTATAAAACTATATATTGCGTTTGATGCCACACCTTAGATCAAAGTGTGCCTTCTTTAAAAGGCAAGCAGTTAAACTTCAGGGGGGTTGAGCTGACCCTTCTCCTTCCCTGGCATGACCCTCCTGAATGCTTGATCGAGTCATGGGAAGGACAGTGATGGCTCGGAGAAAGGCCACAGTGACCTCTGCTAATACTAACAAGTTTCACTCCCCGTGAACGCAGCAAGGATTCATTAGTGTAGAGAGGATCCAAAAATATATAGGATGAAGAGAATTAGGCAAATTAAAGATGCATTCAATTTCACCTCCTCTAAAACAGATTCCCAAAGGAACACAGCCAATTTAACTAGTTTAAAAAGCTGTGGTGTCTTGAGGCGATGTACTTAACTGTTCCCTTCCTCCTTGCACTTTTAGCACCCAGCTCCTTGTCTTTTTCTAGTTGCCAGATGGGTTTACGCAGGGCTTTTTCCCCCCTCACAGCCCAACACAGGCTCTTTGCATGTTTTCCCTAGACCCCTGGCCCCCATCCCTGGGCTTGCCTTCATGACAGGCTGGCCAGTCCCCACCAACGCACATCAGTGCAGCTGCATAGGCTGCTTTCTGGGTTACCCAAGGCTGGAAAGGCACTCAGGATCCCCAAAGTCTTTCATATCCCTCCAGTTCCTCTTTAATGCAGAAAGCAGGAGTGTTCCACCATAGCAATCAACACCGTTCTCCGGCACGGTCCATACAAGGGCTTACTTGGAATCTCCTTGCAGCAGGCAGGCGAACCACCGAGAGCTGATAATCTTCTAATTAATAACACGGAGTTAGTGAATAACTCATGCTTTACAAATAAGTCAGCACATAGAGGTCTCAAGATCCCAGTGTATCCAAAGGAAGCCCGAGAGAAACTAATTGACATCTGTGGGGGCTACAAGGTCTGTTGGCTAGCCTTGCAGCTCTCCACAGCTGCTCATGTGTACCCAGAGGAACTAAGGGGAGGCTGCAGGTGGCCAACTTTTAAGCAAAACCAGAAACCTCCACAGCCTTGTCAATGGGTGAATATTTGCCTGCATGGACATGGAGCGAGGGGCGTAAATGGGAGCGCATGGTGTGATTTGGGTGCACAGCAACCGAGGCCCTGCTTATTTGGCAATGTCAAGAACAGAATTCCCCTCTTTAAGGAAAAATAAATGAATAAACAGTCTTCACTCTGACAGCGACTCCCGCCTCCTGCCCCAAAATGAGCAGCATTACTATGCCATTAAAGCTTTTCTTTCCCATAGCTTTTCCTCACTCAGCATTAAATGAAGACCCAGTGCAGCAGAGGGAGCTGCAGATGTTAGCCCTGTGCCTCCATTTCCTTGGGGCTGATATCAGGAGTCCCAACTGTTTCTGATGGCCACACTTTTACTGCTGAGCAGCTGAGCCCTCATGGGCAACTGCTGGGCACATCACTGACAGAGTAGTTCTTGCCCTCACAGAAGTGGGGGGAAAGTACAACTGAGAAAAAAGAATATTATCAGATGGGAAAATAAGCCCCAAAGCCACACCAGTTGGGGGAGAGGAAGTAAAATATTCCACTTGGCTGCTTCTGGTGCCAGCAGCCCCACCAGCATCACTCTCTCACTGGTGCAGCAGCCCCACTGGGGTTGGAGGTTGACCCTGTGACTTCACAGATGTCCGAGGACTGTCACTTCTGAGGGTTCCTTGGATGCCAGCACCATACCAGGGCCCTCTGCATCACACAGGCTCTGGGGGTGATGGCTCACCTAAGCCTGGCAAGGCCTGTGTGTAACATGCAGCCCTGAGCCCACTGCTTTCCTCTCAGCACAAGCAGCAGCAGGGCGGCTTAAATCGGTTGTTTCAAAAGTTGGAGATTTCACATGGCAAGCACAGGGAACCCTTGAAACAGCAGTAAAACACATGGCAGAGTTTCAGTTTTCCCTGTGTTTCTAAGTCTAGTCAAGTCTAGTCTTCAAGCATTTCTAAATCCAATTCATCTACAGAAAGCCTGTGCGCTTGCGGGTAATTAGCTTGGAAGATCTCTTTGTTGCCTCAGCCTGGCTCTGTATAATACGTTCTGGTGAGTCAAAGAATTTAGTTCACTTAGAATGGGGTCATGTTAAGAAACAAGCTTGCAATCCTCAAACTGTCTATGTTATTGGAAAAAATAAACCCTGCTCTTTCAAACCCTATTTACAGAGGCACAATGCAAGCCCCCGTCAGCATAAGTGTCGTGACCCTCCACTGTGTGTGGTAGGTGCTCCCCAGGGCTGTGTCCTGTCCTATCCACAGGCAGTTCTCAGCCTTAAGTGAAGCCAAGGGTGAAGCGCAGGCACAATGTAAGGGAAAACCACAAGGACGGGATGTTCCGGGAGTAATGAAACACCAGGGAAATTAGGAGTGGGATGCATGTATCTGGGAGAGGTTTTGATGCCCTATTCAAGGGCTGAATGAAATTAAGTCTGTCGTATCACTTATCCCACTAGTTTTACTCTGGCAGAGCATGGCCTTCTGGCTACTTCCACTCTTTTTTTTCTGTGCTAGTCACAGGACTGTGTTGCAATGAAGGGCAGTGGAGCTCAGGCAAAGCTGAGGATGTCTCATGCGGGTGAGCATCCTCCCATCAGTGAGTTTGCTGATATAGTTTCACTCTGTAGGAAGCTGGTAATGATTGAGGGGGGACAGCAGCCTTTCTGTAGGGCTGGTACTCCAAGGATGCCTGCTGGTGGCATCCCTTCATGCTGCCTCCCAGAGGCTACCCTGCCAAGGGCGCCATGGAGTACAGAAGGGAATTAGGAGCCTTTTCAGGCTGATGCTCACAGGGTAGAAAGCCAGTAACCCCTTTTTCTCCAAAGAGGGGTAGGAAGAGAGGGCAGGGGAAGGAGAAGAGGGCAGGCTGCTTCTTGTACTACTTTGCAGGCACCCTCTTTCCCTCATGTTATTCTCGCCCCTTAAAGCCTCATTTGGCAGGGGGCTTCAAACCACCTCAGGCTGCTGTCATGTAACTTGGTCACACCACTCACTTGCTTCCACCTAGAGCTACTGTTCCCGGGCTTCCCACCTCCCCAAGTCTCACCTACAATAATCCCTATCATAAGCACCTCTGCATAACCCCTCTCTGCAGAACTCTGAGGGAAGCCCTGCCTACTGCTGGCTGTAGAATGTCTCCATTGTGGCCCTGTCCAGGCGCTGTATATAATCTTTCTCTGCCAATATATGTCTCCGTGAGCTGAACCCCCACCTTCCCCTCCCGAAAATAAAACGACTATTCTTTTCTGGTTTAAGTAGATTTTGCGCAATAAAAAACATTTTATTGCTTCCAGTAATTGGTATTTAATTTGCAGGCCTTTACAACTTGCAAAGAACAGACTGCTTTAGCCGGAGAGCTGGTATGTGTGTGCACTTTGTGGATTTTATTCCACTGGCACTTGCTTAGTTGGCTAGCGTAAAACGATACAATTATGGTTTTGCAATCAGAAAGGCTGCAGATAAAGACCTGGAGAGACGTTATAAGGTCCTGGGTCCAATTTGAAGCAGCAGGCAAGACAATATAATTTTAGGGGGCGCTGCCAGCCTCAGACATCAAAACTTGACTCCTGTTAAGTGTTTTCCATTTTACTGTCAAAATATCAAAGGCTGTTATTGAAACCCAGGGTCTCTTAAAGTTGATTTTCTTTCTCTCTCCTTCTCCCCCACCTCTTTCTTCCCTTTTAACTACCCCGATAAACGCGAGGCCAGGTAACCTGTGAAATGTTAGCCCCTCTCTCTGCAGCTCGCCGTGCAGGGGCACTGAAGCCCGCCACAGCTCTTAATCCCTTTTTGGGGTGAAATCTCTCTCCAGCCTACCCCATCCCTTCCAACGGCCGCTGGGAGGGAGCAGTGGGGGCACTGCCTGTCGAGGGCCACGGCTGTGGGGGTCGGGGCAGACAGACTTTTCCTCGAGGGAGCCACCTCTGCGGCACCCACCGATTCCCCCCCCAGGGCGTCAGGGCAGAGTTAAGCAGGAGGGACCGGTCGGCGCACCTCACTTCACCCACAGCCTGCACCAGTGGGGACTGGGGACGAACGAGATGGGCCATTAACATAACCGCTGCCCCGACGGGCCGGGCGCCGGTGCAGCCGCGGGGAGAGGGCATCACGCCCTGTCCGGCACGGAGGCAGCGGGGCCGGCAGAGCCCTGGGAAGGACGGGGTGTACAGTGAGGAAGAGTTTGGAGGTGCATCCAGCCACTGATTCCAGCCAGATCGGCTACTGGGGGGGTCGCAGGGCTAGTGTGTGTGTGAGTGCCTGTGTCGGTGTGTCTGTGCACTCACGCCGGTGTGCACGGATCCGCCTGTGTGTGAGTGTCCACGCGTGTGGGGGGCATGGGGGAACTGAGCCGGACGAGGCGAGCACCACCTCGAAAAGACCCTCTAAAAACACGCACGTCGTTCCCAACTTGCTTTAACCGTGCGGTCGCGGCGGAGCCCCAGCCTCAGCTCCCCCCGGCACACTGCGGGGGGGCTCCGGTACCCCCCGAGAGCCACCGACCGCCTCCTGCCCACTGCTGCGGGCAGCCAAACGGGCGGGTGGCTGCTCACCGGCTGTCCCTTGTTCTTATTTAAAATACAGGTAAATAGGCGGGCTTCTGCCTGTAATAAAATGGCAAATGAATTATCCCTTCCCTTGAGTATTGAACTATTATCTGATTTAAGTTTACTCAAATGTTTCAACAATTTCATTCTGCTAAGGGAAAAGGGGGGACACATGACAAAGTTGTGCGCTTAACATAATAAATAAATAAATAACCCCTAAATAGTCTTCTGTAGGAAAGAAGTTAATATACTCAATTATTTCCTGAAAAAAGATCATAACATCTGGAAATTGATATCAAATGGTGTACAATCCCTGAGAGACGATAAACTTCCACTGTATAATATTTCCACTAGAAATCTTAATAATCCCATAAATCTTCCCTGTGAATTGGGAAAATGTAACAGTTCATTGAAATACTCATTGGGAAATAATTGAAAAAATGTAATAGTTCACTGAAATATTCGTGGGTTGCTGCTTTTTTTTCTTTCTTTGGTGCTGTTGCTAACTCTGTGCATGTGTGTAAATATTCCTACTTCATTTTAAAGACATACACGGAATATTCCCTTGAGGGCTGCATACCATAAAAGAAAAATATGCCCTTTTGACTTATTAATCATTATTACAGAGTTCAAAATCGCAGCGTCCCTCGCAGATTACTGGAGGAGGCAAACAATTCTCTCTGTGTGTATTTTGTGTTGCGAAAACTTTACAGCTCGAAACTTTTTCTTTTCCCCCTTCTTTCTCTGCATTTTTTCGGATAGACTCTTCCAATCCTGCTCGACCTAGACCGGGCGACTGAAATGAAGGGGGCTACTCGCCCGTTGTGCTCACCCAGTACATGGTAATTAATTATACACACGGGCGATTGCTTATTGCGATTCACCACGTGAATGTTTAATTTTCCAGAAGTAAAAGTAGGTGAGTGAGGATTTGAACGCGTCTGGGCTGCCTGCAACGAACAGATGAGTAATTCATGGAGCTGGAAAGATGCAGCTTGCAAAAGAAAAATAATAATAATTGTGATAGAGAAGAAACGATGAGCATGAGTGTGTTTGCATGTGCTTCCGTGCAGCGGAGAGGAGCGCGTTTGTGTGGTTTTGTATTGAATTAATGGATCCCTTCGGTTGCGTTGCTACAAGTCGGAATAAAGACAATTAAGCCCTTAGCATTTCTGTCACACTTCATTAATTACTGCAGCCGCTCCTGTCCCGCCCGCTTCGGAACCTACTCAGCAGGTACGATGCTCGCCCAGCAGCCCCAGCCTGGGAAGGAGGCTGTTGTTGGTTTAAACTCGAGCCTTTCGAATGTTCTTCTTTTAACTTTTCAGACAAGATTGTTTTCCTCCCCTTTAAAAACTGTTTTTCTAAAAATAAAGCTCAACATAAATGTTTTAAGATCAGATTTGCGGCGAAACCGTTGTAATTTTCACCATATGTCGCTACAGCGCCTTGTAGATTTTTTTGAAAAATAAGTATTTCTACTGAAGCTACCGAAAAAAAAAAATCTAATATAAAAATGTATTCTTCCCAAAG